>CAIGQQ010031349.1:1154286-1180946 GCA_903798035.1 Danio albolineatus
AGAGAGAGAGAGAGAGAGAGAGAGAGAGAGAGAGAGAGAATTTTAACTGACAAGATGTTCAGATGCATGCATGTTTTGTTTGTTGTAACTGATTAACTAAAGTGCAGGCTATAAAGACTCCGCCCTCTTCTGGAATGGGGAGGGGAGCAGCAGCTCATTTGCATTTAAAGACTGACATAAATACATGCTATTGTTCATTACATGGTGTAATAATTAATCTGTCTGGTATTTTGAGCTGAAACTGTATATACTTCAGTCCATTGTTTTGGTTACCATAAAAGTTTTTATTTTTTTATGTTCCACAAATGTACATTTTTTGGTGGACTGCTCCTTTTAAAAACACCCCACGTGTTGTTCTCATTCATTCGAGGCAGTTATAAATAATAGCTATAGTATTATACAGTATCGTAGGCAGTCAGTGATCACAACAATCCCGTATGTTAACTGAAATATGAAACGCTCCCAAAACGTTTAGCCTTGTAGCTACAATGTAGGGCGTTTTAGCTTTAAATGATGTGACGCTCATTATTGTTTTTATTTGACTAGCGTGTGGAACGCGTAGTCACTTTATAGTCACTCACAATACCAAAGGGATGTTTCGTGAGGTGTGTTTAACAGCATGAACTCATTATTCACATTGTTATGATGAAGATGTTCAAGCAATATTTACTGCGTATATCAGAAATGTCTATTTTTTTTAACACTCCTTGCTGGCTTTACTTTCAGCCAAATACTTGCCTATTTACTATTAACCTGTAATTTTACTACAACTAATTTGATTTGTTTGTTTACACCACTTTGTTTTAAGCTGAGATCATTTTTAATGTTACATTAAGTGCTCATTCATGATGTTTTAGTAACACTTTACAATAGGGTAAAAATGCCTATTTTCAGTCAATTTATTAGCAGTATTTAATGCATCAGGTATCATTAAACAAGTATCATTTCCACATTTTAAAACACATAGTAATATATTCAAAATTATAATGAATTTATGAACAAAAACGATTTAACAGTCTTCTGTAGTATAAGTAATTATAAAGGAATTTAGCCTAGATGCTCATTGCTAGTTAATTGTTGATTTATTTGTGAATGAAAGCCCTGTTACACCTGATATTAAGATTAGTTTTCATAGATCCAATCACCAAGTGGACAACGCTAAACACGAGGAAATAGTGAACTTTGATTGGGCGTTCACACCAAATACGGCTTGCGCGATAGTTTGTGCTATTCACAGTAGGGTTGTCGCCATTCTGGATTTCGGTACCAATTGATACTGGACCTTTAAAAACGTCCATGTTGAGCACGTTCTTAAACACCACTGATGTGCGTTTACATGCTCAACAGAAATGACTGTGATTGGCCGTGAAGGTCATCAGTTCACCGAATTCATCGCTGTTTACTGAATGCAACCACAGATACTGGGACACTGGAGCGTTTTAAAGCCATGATTCATCAGTGGATTGTTCATATGTCAGCTTATAGACAAACCAGCTAATCGATGTGAACGATGGCAAATCAGTGGTGTTTAAGAACGCGTTCAATCACTCTTAAATGTTAGCGGAAATAGACATTTGTAAAATTTCAGTATCGATTGGTACCGAATTCCAGTATCGTGACAACCCTACTTCACACGTAATAGGATGCGTGAACATTTTGATTTTACTCGCTTCATTGGTGCATCAAATTCACTAACAAATTAATTTCACAATGCTGTATATGGCAAGAGGATTTCCCCTCAGGACACTAACTACAGGCGCTACGTCATAATGATGCTCCCTACTAGAGCAAGTTCCTGATTAGTAAACGAATTTCGCAAATGTCCACCATAGTTCAAATTTTTCAACTTGAGCGTTTCGCATAAATCATACATTAAGCATGTCAGACGCTCAAAACACTCAATTCGTACCATGTCATTCGCTAGATTCTCGTCATTCGCGCTAAACGTGCAGCAGCATGTCTGATCACGTCTTTGCATTGACTTAACATGTAAATCACTCGCGCTCGTACCATGAAAACAGTGTTTTCCTTCGTCCATGTTTTTTTTCCATGTGATTGCTTCAGAATTCGCATGGTCATAAAGTCATATTTTACGATGTCATCGTATATCACTATATCACGAATAGTCGTATATCAGTGCATCCGAACGATTTTCGCATAATCTCACTTTTGACGTGTGCTTGACCCACAGAATTCGCACCATGTGAAGTATCCCCTGCTTTAAAATGATATTTCACCCAAAAATGAATACCCATGAGATCTTTGTTCATCTTCAAAACACAAATGAAGATATTTTAGCTAAACTCAGAGAGCTCCCTCATCCTCCATAGACAGCAATGTTTCCGACTTGTCCAGAGAATGACAAAAATACCTTAAAATAAATAAAATAAAATAACAAAAAACATCTTCAAAATGTATGCTATCAGTTTTTCAATCCGAATATTATGAAGCTGAGTTTATTTTTGCGCACGCATAAAACATTTTTTTCCTCAGTGTCAGTATAGGGCTCATCCGGGGCATACGGATCAGTATCAGTTAACACAATCATGAACGTGCGCAATATACTGACACTGAGCAGAAGAAACGGTTGTATAACGTCATTATTTTTGTTTTATTTGGGCACAAAAGTATTTTCATTGCTACATAATATTTCAATTGAACCACATATGATCAGTTTTAAGGATGTTTTTCTGTATTTTTCTGGACCATTGTTGTTTCTGGAGGATGAGGGCGCTCTCAGACACAAGTTAATAACACAATTTTCATTTTACGGGAACTAACCCTTTAAGACAAGTTGTAAACAAAAGAACGTGGACAAAATAGCTCTAAACAAAAGCAAATCATCATCTGCTTGTGACCTGATCAACCGAAACGCATCTTAATCCTAGATGTAAACGGGGCTGATTATGTGTGAAGTGTTACAGAATTTTGGGAAGTGTGTAAGGAAACAAGCCACACAAATGTCATGCACGACTAGCTTTTTTCAGATGTAAAATATTACAAGCTACCTCTGCCTAAAGTGCTTTTTTTAAACCAGTAGATCTAAATCAGCAGTTTATTAGATGCAGCTAAATACACACTTACTGGCGAATATTAATGTATTTACACTCGGAAACGTGACATTAAGCAGTTGCCGGATAAAGCCAAATGAAGTTCGACCTCTGATCGACCTGTGCCTTTAGCATTTTAGGAACAACAGTCATTTGTTTGGTTTGTAAATAGAAAACTCGAATGATTCTCCAAAGTCTTCTCCGTGAGTTCTTCAGCATTACAAATGAATGTATAATATATGGAATTAAACGATTTAAAGGTAAAAGCATGTAAAATAAATTTCAAAACTTGAACGTTGTGATAGATTATCATTTCCCTGTGTTTTTTTTTCTTCTTCTCATATGTCAAGGCATAAATATGGGTGTAATTTGTTTTTTAAATGATTTTAATTATGCAAAGTCATACAGCAATAATAGTACAGTCCTGATATATGAGCGCTGGTGTGTGTTTTAGGACATTTTTACACTCATTAAAACTAAATTGCAAGATCTTTTGCTGCTGGTGTGTGTGTGAGTATTTTCGTATCATTGCCGTTTTTACGTTCGTTATTTCTGTAGTGAATTAAAGGGAAGTTTTTTTCTTTTTGTGCTATGAAAAGGCTTTTTGAGAATGAGTATATGATAAATTTGTATAAGTTATTAGTTTTGTGGAAACTAATTCACTAGACTCCCTCACATTTCATTTCACACAAAAGAGTGTGAGTTTTTTTTTTAAATGGGAAAATGTATTAAAGCATCCAGGATTATAATTGTTTTACATTTAAATTTATCAAGTTTGAATCGAAAATTAAATATTAACAAAAATATAAATGTAACACCAATAATACTTTTTGATCAGTTTTAGTTAAACAAATCTAGTAGGTCTTACAATGACTTGCATTGCCATTTCAGACAGAAAAGCTTTGATTAATAAAAAAAATGAATCAACCAAAACAAACCAGACGAACTTTTTAATAATCAAGTGTATTTTCATGGTTTTTCCATTGAGTGCCCTATAAAAGGGTAAATATTCTTTTAAAAGATGAATAACATTCAAGTTAATAACACTATATATCAAAACAAACAAACAAATAAATAGCTGATTTCTTTTGTTTATTTTGCCAGCGCACATTGTTATTCGTTAGGTAAACAATTAATCTGTGTGACTTCATCCACTGAACCAATATGTTTTGGTGATCTTCAATCAAAGTCTGACCATTAGATTCTGCATTTGTGTTGCTCTCTGATGATATCAGTTTGACTACTTCAGCCACAATATTCTTAACCACGACCCTTTTACCGTTAGTTTGCTATGAGGGAATGCTGTGAAAATGGAAAACTCCATACCCCTACTCAATATTCAGTTTCAGTTACTGTGCGTTCACACCGAAAGTGGTGATAGCATCAAAGATGCTGGACGACATTAGCTGCATCCCAATTCACATACTTATACTACACCCTAAAAGTGTTTACTTTTTTGTATAAAGAAAAAGTACATACTTTTGAGTGTGTAACAGAAGAGTGTACTTTCTTACTAACAGAACGTTATGCTCCTTAGCTACATCTCCTGTCAATCACCTTGTCATATCATCCGCATTTCTTTCATATTCAATTTCCTACCTTATTTGAGAAGCAGCAGCAGGATAATCTGCCATTTCATGCAGAGAAATCTCCTCAGGTCTTTGGATGATTATGCATTCAGAAGTTAATGTCCAAACATATCTTGATTTTAAGTTCACATTGTTGTAAATGACATATAACACGTAAAATGTGATTGAAATATTTTCCAGTTGACTAGATATTAATAGTCATTTAAATAACTTTACTGAAGCCTCTGTCTGTGACGGCTGGTCTTGCGCGTCTGCCATGTTTGTAGTTTATTTACACTTATTTACACTCTGTAGTTCTAATCAAATTCACATGAAATGTGCAATTTTTGTGGGCAATATTAGCAGTTAGAGTATGGACGGTTCTACACTTTCTACCGGGAAAGAGTAAGCCATTCAGGAACCTTTGGCATACTCCTTTCAACATACAATGGTTTGGGACACACTAATTCTATTTTTAAATACTTTTTAGGGCAGATAGTATGCTAATTGGGACACAGTGATTCATTTTCAATGAGAGCCAGTGGCGAAAAGAGGACGTGTTGGCGTCGACTTTGTAAACTTTATAATAATTAGCCTGACGCAGTTCAGCGGCAAGCAAACGGTTGTTGCTAAAACGGATACGGTTGCGGTCGGAAGTTAACGAGATTTAAAGTATTTATTAAATTTCCCATTTATTGTATTTTATTATCGTCTATCCACCCCCCAACCCTAAACCCAACTGTCACAGTAACGTAAAAACAGTAGATGTACCGAATATTATTTATGTTATCTATTACATTACCCAATAAATGGTATTTTTTAACGCCTACCCCCACCCCAACCGTCACAGTACTGTAAAAATATTAATTATTGTTATACAGTGTCATAAAAAATGCTGCTATATTGATGTGCATATCGCACTTCCGGCCGGCCGCATATCTGATATAGACTTTACCCAAGCAATTGGAATGTTGAAGTCCACCACTTGAGAGGATTCCAGAGAACATAGTCCCGCGAACTTTGGTTCTGACCACAGATGGTGTAAACCTTTCAGTGTGAACGCACAGTTAAGGCTGATTTATACTTCTGCGTCAAACGTAAACGTATGGTCCAGCGCTGTGGCTGACACTGATGCACCCCTTCCAAAAAATGTAACTACACATCACAACGACTCATAGCACACGATCTGTGATTGGTTGGCTTGGTAGCAGTGACGAGTGTGGGCGGTGCAGAATGCTGCACGACTGTTTATGGCTGTGTCCGAAACCGCATACTTCCATACTATACAGTACGCTTAAAACATTATGCAAGCCGAGTAGTATGTCCGAATTCATAGAATTCGAAAATCAGTATGCCAGAAGTACCCGGATGACTTGCTACTTCCAGCGAGATTCTGAAGTGCGCATCCCATGCACGCTGCGCTATCCCATGATGCCCCGCGAGAGAATTCATGAATGAGAGTGAAGCGACGCAACTGACGCAGGTAGGTCACGTGACCATGACAAAATGGCGGATGTAGTACGTCCGAATTCCATTCATACTTCTCACATTCATACTATATAGAACGTACTTTTCTAACAGCCGAGCAGTCCGTTTAAATTCAAATGCAGTACCTACTGAGTAGTAGGCAGTTTCCGACGCAGCCTATGAGTGTCTTTTTGTTTTGTTTTGAAAACGTTTGTTTTGTGTTTGCCTTATAAATAAAGTTGTTGCACGTCAACCGGTTCCTGCCTCTGAATGAGCGAGTTTTAGCTACTTGTAGCATTCAGAATAAACAAAACACCCACAAAGAGGAACATTAGAGGAACATAAAAACCTACTGCCAGCTACCGTCTCTAAGTGTTATTGCAGATCAACACAAACAGTACACAGAAGTATAAATGCACGACTACATGCAGATCAGGTGCCGTGGGTCACACCGATCACTCAACGCAGAAGAATAAATCAGCCTTTAGAAGTACATCAACGTACTGAAATAAAAGTCTCAGCCACTTCCACTTCACACAGACTTTAAATTGAATAAAAGTTTTACATTTTACAATTTCACCAATGATTTACCCTCAAATTTCTCAAAATAAAAAAGACAGAGAAAAAGAACGTAATATTTTGATGCATTCTCTTTCAGATGATATGTAAACAGTATACGCTTAACCTTGTCCTCTGATGCAGTATCAAAATGCAGCCGTGCAGCATCACAGCCACCATCAACCAGCGCAGTTTAGTTTCATGCTTATAAAATCAGCACATTGCATTTGCCGCATTCCATTCCAGCTTCGATGGGACGGTCATGAGACGTCTAGTGAAACAGCAGCTGCGAGAGCTCCATGCCGAGCTCCAGGCACTCACTGGTCTGCAGACACAGGTCGCAGATGGAGCAGTCGAAGGTGTTTTCTCCGCAGCTGCAGCCGCACGCCTCAACATATTCAGCACAACTGCAGCACGGACACAAATCTATCAGATCCTCCAGAGAGGAAGGATCGCAGCAGCACATGCTCGAGCAGAAGGAGGAACACAGAGATGCCACGCAGAACTGACACCCGTCACCCAGCGCCAGCACGCAGTCCCAAAACCTGCAGAACAGACACGCCAACAGGACGGACGCGCACAGATCTGGATGTGCGAGAAAAACAGAAGCAAACATCAATGTGAAGACACTGAGTAGCTCTTACCGTTTTTAAAAGTGGTTCAACTATCATTCATAATAACCCGAGAGTTTGGGCTTAGAAAAAGGCGGGAAAATACGGTGGCCGAGAGAGCTTAACACGCTGCAATTTAAGAAAGCACATCCAATAACAAAAAACACCAGCAAATTAAGAAACGATCTTCGTCAATTTGACAGCACACCTGTTGCAAATTCTCACAACGCAGACAACGGAAGAAACGCGCAGCAAATTGGTCAAAACACAACGGAAGAAACGTGCAGCAAGTTGGTCAAAACACAACGGAAATGTTTCAAGAGGACCCAAAAACATGACGGACACAGCTAAGATACGGATGTAGTTAATTTATTTAATAACGCAACATTTCAGTTGATCATTAGTTAGACTGATAATTTACAAAAGACAATGGAATCGTGTAATCAGGATATTACACCTTTAAAAGACCACCATTCACTTCACTGAACAAGTGGTCCGTATCAGCTGTGTCCGTCATGTTTTTGGGTCCTCTTGAAACATTTCCGTTGTGTTTTGACCAACTTGCTGTGCGTTTCTTCCGTTGTGTTTTGACCAACTTGCTGCACGTTTCTTCTGTTGTTTTTGTTTTGACCAATTTGCTGCGCGTTTCTTTTGTTGTTTGTGTTTTGACCAATTTGCTGCGCGTTTCTGTTGTTGTTTGTGTTTTGACCAATTTGCTGCGCGTTTTTTCCGTTGTCTGTGTTGTAAGAATTTGCAACAGGTGTGCTGTCAAATTGATGAAGATCCTTTCTTAATTTGCTGGTGTTTTTTGTTATTGCATGTGCTTTCTTAAATTGCAGCGTGTTAAGCTCTCTCGGCCACCGTAGGAAAAGCCTAAATGAATTATTTTAATCAAAATTTTGCCGCGAGTGCTGTCAATTAGACTGAACTTGAGTGTTGAAACTATAATATGCCTTTAATGGCTGAAACGCAGACAAATTATTGATGTGCTAACCGCAAATAATGCAGCTCTGCTGACACAGTAGTCCATCTCACAACAGCTATCCTCTTAGTATTAATTTAATGAGCTTTAAAATACTAATCAGCACCGGGAAAACGTTATAAAGTTTCCATCTTCATCAATTTGGCAAAACACATACAATAAACCAAGAAGAGCAGAAGGAAAGCTGTGTCCAGTCCTGCTAGTGAGGATCTCTGTGGCATCAATAATGCAATAGACCTCATAAAAATTGAATTCCCTCATTTCATTGAGTCAAATTGTATTTGAGGTGTTGCTTACCTTCAACAGGGGCTCTGAGGCTCAGTCCACTTTTGATGGTGGAGGTGGAACAATGGCTGATTTTGCGATGACGGTGTGTTGTTTTATAAGTGGCCATATTTTTAAGATGGTTTGCGGGCAGCTGAACGCAGACAGGAAAGGCATCGCTGATGTCACTCACAGGAGGGTTTAGATCATCCTGAAAAGCTGTTTTCACATCTGCTGGGACTTCTTTTATATGCACGTCTAAAATAAAGAGACGATGATAAGGTTATTTTGATGTTAGCTTTATTTATGGTGTTAGCCTGAGTAGACAGTTTTTGTATCTCCGGTTAAGCATAATTTTATCCTGAATATCCCTGATACGTGCTGTTATAAGTGAAGTTTATTTATAAACTAATTTCGAGAAGATCACGTGCTGAAGTTTGCTTGCGGCTGGTTCTGTATTATCCAATTCATGATTCACCAATGAGACGAATCCTAAGCCACTATGAGTACCCTAAGTTCCATATCACAGCCATCTTCGGTTTAAAGAATCCCCCCTACCACCCCTACTCCTCCTCCTTTCCTAGATGGGTGGCACGGTGGTCCAGTGGTTAGCACTGTTGCCTCACAGCAAGAATGTCACTGGTTCTATACCAAGCCAGCTGACGTTTCTGTGCGTAGTTTACATGTTCTCCCCACAAAGGTTTCCCCGGGTTCGCCGGTTTCCTCCCACCGTCCAAAAACATGCAACTTAAGTTAATTGACTAATCCAAATTAGCTCCTTAGACATGCTCCTAGTAAGTAATTATCTCTTAAGAGCAATTACTATCTGCTAATTAGCTACTACAGCAGGGGAGTTCTCGAGATCTACCTGAGCTCAAACTCCCCTCTCGCCTCGCAAACGGGAGGGAGGCCCGGACTCGAGGATCTTATGAGCTCAGGGCTCTCTCCCGGGCACAGCATGCCAAACAAGCTTATAATCAATCATCAGCTAAGTGTGAACTTGAAATGTAAACAAGAGAAGGGAAATTTATTTCATTGTATGTGGGATTGTACTAAAGTTGATTGTTTTTGAGTTAAAATACTGAATATTGTAAGTCAAATCATTAGTAAAGTAGTTCCTCTTGATTCCAGCTTGTGTATATTGCACTGTCTATATTGTGTATATTTCACTGGTTTGAGTCCCGGCTAGGCCAGTAGGCATTTCTGTGTGGAGTTTCCTTGTTTGTTTGCTGTATTTATATAGCACATTTAAAAACAACAAATGTTGACCAAAGTGTTTTACAAACCATCCAACACACAAAAAAAATCTATACTTGTACATGTAAACAAAATAAAATTAATTACAGTCAAATGCTAGAGACAGAAGGTGATTTGTTAAATGAGACTTAAAAGCACAAAGGGAAAAGCATGACCTGATGTATAAAAGCAATCCATTCCACAGACAAGGGCTGCAACAGAAAAAGCCCTGTCTCCCTTTGATTTAACTGAGACTTGGGAACACCTAGCTGAAACTGTTTTGCCGACCCGAGAGGACTAGATGAAGTATGCCAGTGAAGAAGCTCACCAATGTAAGTAGGTGCCATTTAAACCATTAAAAACAAATAACAATAACTTGTACTGGATCCTAAATTGCACTGGGAGCCATTGAAGGGATGATAAAACTGGTGAATTGCTAGCAATTTTTTAGTCCCAGTTAAAAGCCTAGCGGCTGAATTTTAAGCCAGGCGTACAATTGAAGCATGAGAAACTCCTGAATACAGAGAATTGAAATAGTCCAATCTGGACATAATAAAGACATTAATAACGGTTTCCAAATCCTTACAAGTCTTCAGTATAGCAATGTTCCTTAATTGATAGAAACCACTTCTGACTACAGAATTTATTTGCTTGTCAAACTTCAACTCAGAGTCAAAATTAACTCAAGACTCTTTGATTGATTGTGGACCTTAGTTTTAAATGGACCCCGTGTTCATGTGTTTCCTCCGGGTGCTCCGGTTTCCTCTTTAGTCCAAAGACATGTGGTTTAGGTGTATAAATGTGGTATAGGTGTATAATTGGAGCATGAGTAAATGTGTATAGGTGTTTTCTAGTACTGGGTTGCAACTGGAAGTGCATCTGCTAAAAAAGTTGGCGGTTTATTCCGCTTGGCGCCCCTTAATAAATAAAGGACTAAGCCGAAGGAAAATTAAAAAAATGAATGGAAGCTAAACATGTAATAGTGTGTTCTTGGGAAAAAAGACAGTCCTGGTGTATCTTAGAGGTTAAAGGGGATGACCTTTTATGAGTTTTTGGAGTGTCTAAATGGTGACTCTTTTGTTACATTTTGTGTGTTTGTTTTTTCTTTCTTTCAAAGTGTATTAAGTTATTTTCAGTTTAAATATTATTCCTGTTGTATTTTTTGCTAAACTGAAAATTTAAACCTTTGTCAATGTGTATGACAATGTTTAAAATAAGAATTGATGTTCAAAAAACATAGTATAGTGGTGGCGTGAGGGATATTTACCAAATGCGAGTGGTTTGGATTTGCTGAGAGGAGAAATTAGACATGAGCTTTCTCTCCCAGAGAGTTCATCTGTTAGTGAGAGTTCACTGTCCTTTAGACACGTCCTAGCAGATTCCATGTCATTGTTGTCAGATGACTCTATGGAATAAATAAAGCACATTAATAGTCGTTTTTTCCTCTACACCAGCTTGTTTTTTTTACAATTTTTATTTAGAAATCAGAAAAAAGGTATTATGAGATATAAATGAACAATTTAGAAAAAAAACTTTAGAATTGTGACACATAAAAGCAAGAATTCTTGCCATTTCTGACCTTTTCTCTAAATGCAAAGTTTAGATCTTGCAATTCTAGCTTTTGTTTTTCTAAATTGTGATTTCTTGCGACTTTATACTTGGATTTTTGACTTAAGGTTGCAATTTGTCAGCTTATAAGTTGAAACTGCAAATATTTGGGAGAAAGCCTAAACACACATAAATGCTAATTAATAAAGCTATAATTATATTAAACAAATACAAACGACAAAGAACTAATAAAAAATTGCAGATCTAATAAAAAAATCACTTTTGTGTCGAGTTTATAACAGTATATATACAGTTTTATGCAGAAGTTTGGGCACCCCTGATAATTTGGCCTTTCAAATCGGCAATTTCATTTGGATGTATTTTATACCCTGGGGAAAAAGCAACATTTCAGTTTCATAACAATTTTTTAATCAACAGATGCAATGCGATTTAAGTCATATCAAATGGACAGGTGCAAAAATGTTGGCACCCTAACAGAATAATGACATCAATCCTTTGTACAGCCACCTTTTGCTGAAATAACAGCCAGTAGACAATTTTTATAGCCCAGGATAAGTCCCTAACGTCTTTCTGAAGGAATTTTGGACCATTCTTCCATGCAAAATTTCTCCGTTCGGTCAGGTGTGATGAGTGCTGAGCGTGATCGGCCCTTTTCAAATCAATCCATAGATTTTCAATGATGTTCAGGTCTGGGGACTGATGAACATTGTTCTTCAGAATCTGCTGATTACTGGTGGAATCCATACGACCTTTAACTCTGACAAGGTTTCCGGTATCTTTGCTTTCCTCACCCCCACAGAATGATGGACCCTCCACCAGATTTTACAATAGGGAGCAGGTTCTTCTCCTTGAATGCTGTGTTGGTTTTCCGTCTTGTAAAGGGTCTATAGTTGAGGCATCTGTCCACAGTCTTTTTTTCCTAAATGAATCACGCTTTGCATACCTCAAATGACTCTTCTTGTTGGCAGAACGCAGAAAATGCTTCTTCTGCATCACCTTCCATTGAGCTTTTCTTTGTGAAGAGTGAACTAAACCGTGGAACAATGTATAATGACATTATCAGCAGCAAGATATTCCTGGAGCTCTTTGGAGGTGGTCTGTGGTTTGTCCGTGACCATTGTCTGTGACCATTCTTCGCCTTTGCCTTTCAGATATTTTTCTTGGCCTGCCACATCTTTCCTTCTCAAGAACTGTTCCTGAAGCCTTTCATTTTCTTACTATATTTATGACTGTGGAGATAGAGACTTTAAACCTTTGTGATAGTTTTTGCATCCTTCTTGGATGTTTATGTTAAGAAAATTATCTTAGTCTAATTATCTTAGTCTTTAGGTCATAAGGAGCTCTTTTGAGGTTGCCATGTTGCTACTTTCTGGTTCACAATAAGAAGCACAACTAGCAATCGTCACTCAAATCAGTTTTGTGTTGTAATCAGTCAGCATTAAGTGACTCCAGGTTTTGAAATCCATATAAAAGGATGCCCAAACTTTTGCACAGCCTATTTGTTCAGTTTCAATTTAATTTCACACATCTCAATACTGCTACACTACTGATTTCTGTCTAAAAAACATGACATTATCTAGCTTTCTCTAGAAACCAAATGGCATTTCACTGTGATCTCCTCTTATAAAGAAAGAGCACATAACTCTACAGCCACATAATCGATATATAATATTTTTGCTTGTTATCTGCTTGTCCAAACAACTTATTTAAAATGAGCTGAATCACTACATTTTTTATGTTCAATTTACTTAAATTTGTAAAAACGATAAAGTTAACTTAATCGAGTTGTGTTGGGACAACATGAAGGAATTGTGTGGATTTCTTTTAACATTTCTTACAGTGTATCAGACCTTTTTCTCACAATTCTGACTATTTCTTGCAAATCTATAACATAATATCATAAAATAAACAAAAAATGCGAAAAAAATAACAAAACAAAAAACTCTGAATTGTGAAAAAGCTTATAAACTTGCTATTTTTGAGTTGTTTGTTTGAATTACGTGTTATCAACAGATAATTAACAGTTCTAAGCAAAAGGTTAGAGCTCCAATAAACTCCATAAATTTGCAATTTTGTGTGTTTGAAGAAAAATTTGAGTTTTGCGATTTGAACTGTGAGATGTAAATTCACAATATTTGGAAAAAAGTTCACAATTGTGAGATTAAAAAGTTACAAATGAACACAAACTTCTGACCAGAGTGCTGAAAAGTGGATATAGCAGGAGCTGAATTAGTTTGTGCCTCATCTTCACGAAAACTAGATTTTGATCCAGTCTGAGAGCGGCCACCATGTTCATCCTCATGATCACAGTCCATCTTCACAAACTCCTCTCAAGACTATTCGCTACAACAAGAAAAAGTGTAAAGATGCAGAGTGAAAATGCTGGAGCAGTTCAACTCCAAACCATATCATTAAATATTCAAGCACAGGAAGCAAAGTAGATGTGCTATAGTCTGTGACATATATTAAATACTAATGGTAAAATACTGTGGCCAGAGAATGCTAATTGATCACTTGACATGTGTATGCATTATGCAACTAACAGTTAATAATGTCTACACCGCGTTAGATTTTTAGTTTTGTGAATAATTTGGCAACATTTACTGATTGGTGTGATAATTATGGAGTTGTGAATTTGATATGCGCACAAAGTATGCAAAATATAATTTACAGTACATGCAAAAAAATACAAAGCCAAGCATAAAAAAGTACTGATGGAGCAAAAAGTGCCAGAGTCATTAATCTATTATTAATCTCAATCCATTTGGCAAACATATTGTGTGACAGGGATAAGAGGCATCTTAGATGTAAAGAGGGCAATAAATTTCAGCAACCTATTAGGCCAATGTTTGCTTACCTCGAGTCAAAAATGCTGAAAAACTTCAATGAGGATTTCAATTCCTTGTTTTGAAGGGGAAAGAAGCCCAAAACTGTTCAAATGTGCAAAATAGTTTAGTTTACACCTGAAATTAAAGACAATAAAACAAACGTATAATGTTATTATAACCACAAAGAATCCAGTATTACAAATTATTCTAATCCCCCAGATTTCCCAAACTTCACCACATGTAATGTAATTTAATGATTTAGAAAAATTTGCCATAAAACAAACAAACAAACAAACAAACAAACAAACAACCAAACAAACAACAACGACAAAACCCCCACTACCGTTTGGCTACTTATCATCATCATCTTGCGGCAATGCATACAGATACCAGCAAGATAACAATAATGTGATATTTTTCATCTTTATCATTTATTTCTTCAAGTTATGCCATGTATAAAAAAAGTTATTATCATTAATCGTTTGAGTTGATAAAAATTCACTAACCTCCATCACCACATTCATCTCGCCGCTCGTCAGATGGCAGATTGATTCTCTGCTCTTTAGGGGCCGTTGCCTCATCATTATCCATTTGTTAGCATGCTCGTAGTGTTGATAGTGCGACTGTGCACCACACCCCCTACCAATAAATAAATCAATCAATAACTGACATTTATTAAAACTACGATTATTTAAAATTACATAAGTCATCATCAGTGTCATTAATAATAATAATAATAATAATAATAATAATAATAATAATAATAATAATAATAATAATAATAATAATAATAATAAATATTAAAATAACGATTATTATAAGGATATTTGTTTTTATTGATATTTTATTATATTAACAAAAATAGTTATTATAATAAAAAATAGAAAACATAATTTGCAAGTCTTTCACTGATCACTATGTTACAGAGTGCTTTTCCTGAGTGGGACTTTTATTATGACAATTAGCCCATACGCAGCCGAAACGAAGCTGTTAGCTTCCTGCCCACGGTCAGAATAATTCGGTTTATAATACCGCTTCATTTTCTACTTTTATGTGGGGATTTTTTACAGTTATTCTAGTCGCAGCATACACTATGCAGTGAAATACTATATGAATTAATCGACAGTTCGTCCGTTTGATCGGATCTACTTGAAGGCGGGGAGCAGCGATGGTAAGTCTGCTAGCTAACTCAACGTTAATATTATTGTTTGATAGCACATTAGCTTCGACTTGTGCAGTTAAAATATAACTCATTAAATGCTCCATAATGAGTTACTGGAATGAAACAATTAGTATTTTTTACTAGTAATTATTTTACTTTTAGTTTTATATGTAGTAGTTAATCGATTATTGAATGGTTGTTAAAAGCTATCATGTTACATTTATATATTGTAATGTTAAAGTATTAAGATGTTTAAAATTAACTTATTTAATTATTTACCAGTTTGTCTATTCCTTTCTGTTTCATTTAGAGTAAGGAAAATAGTGTGATATTGATAATGTTTCATTTCTTTTTATGGTTAGCTCAGTGGTTTGGTATTATAATACTTTACTTTCATTACAGGACAGCGAGATGTCTGATATGGATCAGACTCCAGGTCTGGACAACAGTATGGAAAAAGGAGAAAATGCTCCTCTTTACTGCATTTGTCGAAAATCAGACATCAACTGCTTCATGATGTGAGACAAATATCTTTAACAATATTCTCTCAAAGTAGTATATATGTTCAAACAGAGAACATAATGTGTCTTAAATCTTTTCTCCTCAGTGGTTGTGACAACTGCAATGAGTGGTTTCACGGTCACTGTATAAATGTGACAGAGAAGATGGCCAAAGCTATAAGAGAGTGGTATTGTCAACAGTGTCGGGGTCAGTGACTCAAGACTTCATTGTTAACTTAATGTTGTTGGCTTCAAATTAATTAAATATGCACTTGAAAATATTTTATATATAATTTCAGCAATGGATCCATCACTTTCAATACGGTATCGGAAGAAGAACCGGGATAAAGATGTTGAGCCCGAGAGGGTTGAGAAACGATCCAGCACTCCAGAGTACAAGATTGATAAACGGCGTGGGTCTAAAGTAAGTGCTTGTTTATTTGACCATATTAGTTAGCTGACTAATGGGTTATTTATGAAATAAGAAACACAGTGACCAATTTTATATACATTTTAAATAATGGAGTAAGTATACATTTTAATTTTAGTTTATCTTAAATGTATTTTAATTAACTCCTCTTGGTCATAAACGGGTATGACTTCATGGTTTAAACGACAGTCAGAAAGCATAACGATTTTAAAATGTATTTAATTAGTGTTTTAAGGCCATATGGTGATCCTTGCATCCTCTTCATGATGTCATCATCAAACAATTTTTGCTTTAAATATTCCTGGAGGTGTGTTTCAGAATAAAAAGTGACTTTTTCTGTGTGTTTCTTTCTTTCCGTGTTTCTGTTAACTCATAGTCAAAATGCTAGATATTTACAGTGAAGGTTTGATAGTGAATATTGATAGTGATGTTTGATAGATAGTGAAGATAGTGATCGTTTATGCTAATGAACAAACAGAAAATAGGACACCTTACAGTGCTCAGCATAAATTTTGAAAATGAATGTTTTTATCCATTACACAGTGAATATGGGTTATATATATTGGTGCATTTGAACAAAACAGATTTATTAAACAGGTATATTTGTTAAAATAATTTTTTAGTCATAAAACATCTTTAGAAATGGAAAAAGAATGTGTTTAATTGATGCGAAATGTTGCAAATAAAATTACAAACTGCAACATTCCAACAAAATTCTCTATATTTTTTGAGAATTAAAAAAAATATGTATTTTTCTTCATATCAATTTGGGCTGCAAATTTCTGAACCATTATTGTATGTTATTTTGTTAGAGTAGCTCCAAATTTGGCTTCAGTACTAACGTAACTAATGTATGTGCAAAAAATATTATATCGTAAAGCATCCTATTGAAAATATTAATTTAAATAAGAGATTTGTGAGGGGTGTACTCGTATATGCTGAGCACTGTATATTTGGGAAGAATACATTTTTGTCAAGCCTCTTTTTGACACTTAAAAAACCTTTTAGTCTTTGTTTATTTAATATGGTTGTTCACATCAGCTAGCCATAAACTCTATCTGCTTTTTTAAACATCTATAATGTCGGAATGTTTAATTATTAAATTTAATAAAAGCACATTGTGTTCCAGGTGAAGCGCTCTGCCCGTATGTGTGGTGAATGTGAACCCTGCACCAGGACAGAGGACTGTGGTCATTGCGACTTTTGTAAAGACATGAAGAAATTTGGAGGACCAAACAAGATTCGTCAGAAGTGTCGTCTAAGGCAGTGTGTTGTTCGTGCTCGGGTAAGCAGCTTTATATTTAGCTTGTTTGTTTATTGTTTAGCTCTAGATTTGAAGTAAATTTTCCCTCATGTTGTTTTAACAGAAAATGCTGCGTGTTCGGGATGAGGAGTTTTCGCTGCGTGAGAGGAAAGACAATATAATGCACAGGGATAGACGATACTCCGATGATTATGATGAGACCGATATGGATCCATATGAGCACTACAAGGACAGAAATGCGGTAACTACTAATTGCTGCAGTTCAACCACAACCACTTAGTATATACATTAATTTGAATTCTTGTCAAGTTATAAGAGGTACAAAAGTACATTGGTGAGATTTGCTTATTAGGGATGATGCGGAAGGTCCCGGCACTTAAAAATGGATCTGCTTTTTTATATATATATATTTATGTAGTCATGGGGCAGCGAGGATGATGATGGCCAACTTTACAGTCCTGTTCCACGGAAGAAAGCTATAAAAGTCAAGCACGTCAAGAGGAGAGACAAGAAATTTGACAAGAAGGTACAAAGGGGAGCAGAGTCATTAATAAATATTTGATTGCATTACAGAATTGATCTTCGTTTGATCTCGTTTATCATTCACAGAAAGAGTCCCGTCGCCACAAGCAGAAGCAGAAGCACCGTGACCGTTTGCGACACAGTGATAGGGCAGACGGCAGACACGGGGGAGACACGCAACAGTGCCTGGGGCCAAACTGCATTGAGCCGGCACGGCCAAACTCAAAATACTGCTCTGAGGACTGTGGCATGAAGCTGGCCGCCAAGTAGGTTATTTCATTAAGTGCAGCCGACCAGTGTGGAACACAAGGTTATACCAATACCAGTTTAATGTACTATAAAGTGCCCCTAATGTACTGCTTTAAAAAAAGTTCATCATTTTTGCTTTGTAGGTCTCCTACAATAAGGTTTGTGTCCATCTAAGGAAAACACTTTATTTTCTGTGCATCTTTTCTTATAGTATATGAAATCACTTGTTTAAATATCCCCTGCAAGCATCTTTACTGACAGCCTACTTTGCTCTGATTGGTCAAATTGCTTTTGTATGATACTAATACCACAAAAACATTTCATTTCTGGGACAAACGTTTACAGTAAAATGTGATGGATTTCATCATAACACGAGCTGCTAACTAGTGATGTTAGAAACCACAGATTTCCTTTCCAATCCGATACTGAGTAAAACTCAGACTGGTGTCGGCAATACCGATTCAGATACCGATGTGTTAAATAAACCTGGAAAAGTAGTGTATTTTAAATTAAAGCTTCAAAACAGAGTATTTTTTTATAATGTTATTTATTTTAAAATTGGAAGTATATTGAGGTAGCGGCCTCATTTACTATATAGCCAAGCTAACAAAACAATAGAAAAAACAAAAAGAGAATATAAGCATATAAAAAATGGTTTCAAAGTAAAAAAGAAAATATTAGTGTAAAAACAGTAAATCTTATGAAATGGCAAATCATTTAAAATCGCGTCTTGCTATTTTTGTGGAACTGAAATGGCTCCACACTTGACTTCGCTACGCTCTCGGTCTGCTGTTGTTTTGACTCGACTGACAGTGTGTGTGTGTGTGTGACTGACGAGCTGCATTGCGCACTTCCCCAAGTGGAAGAAAAAGAAGTTCCCACCGACTGCTTATTATTAAAATGAGATCTCATTTGTTTAGTTACTTTCCACTGTGTTTCTGTTAATAATATTAAAGTCGTGGTCCACTACGATATCATATTTTAAATTTTTGTTGATGTGTAATGTAGCTTTGTGAACATAACATCTCTGACGCTCAAAGTTCAGTGGAAAGGAAGACACTGGCTATTACAGAGTTAGCTTAGCAAAACCAACAGTGAACGAAGTTTGAGGACTACAAAAAAAATACATCCTTGTTAATATTGTCATTAACCCTTCAGGTTACAAACATACACCCCACGCAGCAAAGGGGCATGGCCAGAGGTGCTGAAGTGTCATGTTAGCTGACCAATCACAGCCTCTTGAGGGCGGGCTTTTGGAGGAACTAGGAAATATGACAGTCGTTTTCATGTTAGCTGAGTAGCTGTATATAATTAAAGTAAGAAATAGGAAAAAATAACTTGATTTCCACCCCTTTAATTACCTCAAATTACTAAAATATCAATGTTTTTATTTGATGACCAATCTTTGAGACTAAAGATGTGGTATAGGAGGTATCTGCACATCAATACTGCTAATATTATGTCAGCTTTTTGTTTAATAATTATGTGCATTGAGTGTGTTTGGTAGCATTTAGAGAATGGTGTATGAGTTATGATTAGGTCAGTTGTTCCAGTGTGCTTGAATATTATTCCACAATCACATAAAGTAATTATTTTAATTCGCACCGAAGAGCTTTGAGGGTGTCTCACAATATCACATTTGCAATCACTTTACTTAGTAATCTGTCAATCTGTGCAGCCGCATCTACGAGATCCTCCCGCAGCGCATCCAGCAGTGGCAGCAAAGCCCTTGCATTGCGGAGGAGCAGGGTAAAAAACAGCTGGAGCGCATCCGCCGAGAGCAGCAGGCCGCACGTATGCGCCTGGCAGAAATGGAGCGCCGCTTCCATGAGCTGGAGGGCATCATTGCCAAAGCCAAGCAGCAGCTGGTCCTCCAGGACGAGGATGTAAGTTTACAGTCTCATGATGATGTCATTGGAATTTTATAGGATAACTGCAACTGGTGTTGTTGGAGGGTACTGCATTTGTGGTATAAAGCAATGTCTTTTCTTGCAGGTGAACGAAACGGACAGTGAGGACACAGACCTTCAGATCTTCTGTGTGTCCTGCAGTCATCCTGTCAACCCCAAGGTGGCGCTCAGGCATATGGAGAGATGTTATGCTAAGGTGAACATAAGGTTTACACTGTAAGCTCATAAATCAGTGAAATATGAACACATTTAACTTTTTGTTGTTGTTGTTTAACAGTATGAAAGCCAGACATCTTTCGGTTCCATTTTCCCAACCAGAATAGAAGGGTAAGAGAGCTACAAATAATTTTGATACAACACTCCTTTTTAATGTCCCTGAATACTATGGATGAACCATAATTAAAATTCTGTCATAACTGACACCAAACGGGATCGAAAGCTCATTACTGATAATGTAACAACAGAAAGGTTTTTTGTTTTAACAAACTTAAATATAATATAATTAATAAATATGTTATTTAAACAGAATAAAAGTAAAATCAATTACTTGCACTCATATGTAGGTCTAAAAATTGTAGTATTTTAGTATTTTAAAAATGTTTTAAAATCAGTAATTGTGCCAGAACATCACTCACACATAATATTCCAGTGTTTAAAAGCGTGTTGAATGGGTAGTCGCTTGATAATGACTAGGATAGATCTATTTAGAAAGAATAACCCCTATTCTCTCTCCAGCACTCACATGCAATTACATTGCGTGCGTCCTAGATAAACCGATTTTTTTAAAACTTTGTGAAAATAAAGATTGAATGTGTATTAAGGGACATTTGTCTTTGCCTACTAAATATTACATTTATACATTTTTGAGTGTGTTTACTGTCATAAATAATATAAACCGTTCATTTTCAGTCATTTTTAATCATTTCATTAATATGTATTTTGTGTTTGTCTCTAAATTCTGGTCAGCTCTGTTACTTTGGTTAAAAATGTTCTAACACCATTTAAAGCTGGACTGACACAGTTTCAATCTACTAAAACGTCTATGTTAAGCTGCTTTGACACAATCTACATTGTAAAAGCGCTATAGAAATAAAGATGGATTGAATTGAATTAAAGCTTTTACTTAAATCTTCTCTCATTCATTTGTACAAAATGTTTAGAATAAACCAATGTTAGATAAATTATTTGTCAACTCTGTTGCAATATTTCAAATAATAGTAATTTGATGAATATACATAAAATTCTGTCCTGATATGGTACACGGTGTGAGGTTAGAATCTCAAGATGAAACACAAATGGTCTAGAATATCAACTCTGTCAGTGTTTTGAAAAATTTTTATGAGTTAAACAACAATTAATAACATAGCCAAGTGTTTCCTATCACATTTAAGCATTTTGTATTATTTACATTAATATTGGATTCAGCTTACTGTAAATCATACATTTGTTGTGTGTGCGTGTGTGTAATTTCATTTCCCTCTTGCTCTACATATCAGGGCAACAAGACTTTTCTGTGACGTGTACAACCCTCAGAGTAAAACATACTGCAAGAGACTCCAAGTTTTATGTCCAGAACATTCCAGAGACCCAAAGGTGAGAGATTTGCAACAGTTTGCAGTGTTTGTTCTTTAAAGCGTCTGAATTGAAATAACCCCGTTTTGAACATCTCTTCATAGCTTTATATATGTCAGTAAATCACCCTTTGCTCTTTTTTTTTTCTACTTGTCAGGTCACATCAGATGAGGTGTGTGGATGTCCACTAGTGCGTAACGTGTTTGATCCGACTGGAGATTACTGCAGAGTCTCCAAACGCAAGTGCAACAAGCATTACTGTTGGGAGAAGCTCAGGCGGGCTGAGGTGGACTTGGAGCGTGTCAGAGTGGTCAGTCACGTTAATCTCCACGGGAGTTTTAAACGTGTGGTTAACACGCTTCTTTAAAACACTTGATCTTGTTTATGGGGTGCAGTGTAACTTTCACTATTTGTTTTAAAAACATCACATTATTTTTGACATATTTAACCTTAATTCTACACCACCTTTCTTTTAAAAATTCTATAAAGCTCCTCTCTTAAAAATACACAATGGGCTGTTGTTGGTCAGTGTGTTATAATTAATTATAATTAAAAATTGAGGGAATTGTCACATCTGGGGTGGGGTTTATGTAAATTTGGGTGTTGGGGATGTTGCAAACTCATTCATAAAAAAGCTCATTCATAGTCACTACCAGAGAAAAATATCCCATTTCTTGAACTTTTAAGTGTTTTTACAGCTTTGCGGATCAATGCTCAAACTGCAACATAACACAATAACACTAAGTGAAACAGTAAAATCATAATTAAAGTTAAATGATCCAATAATTTAAATTATCCATTTGATTTGGGTTTTTTTTTCTCTTTGGGAACAGTGGTACAAGCTGGACGAGTTGTTTGAACAGGAACGCAATGTGAGGACTGCCATGACCAACAGAGCAGGACTGCTGGCCCTCATGCTCCACCAGACCATCCAGCATGACCCCCTGACCACCGACCTGCGCAGCAGCAAAGACAGATAGCCATCTCCGTAATCAGTATTGACATGAAAACAAACCCTGCTGTTTATATTTGTATACTTTTCATATTGTATATTTTGCCACTATTTGACCATTCACATTAAACATCATCTTCATGTGTCTCCTGTAGTCTGTAGTTTTATTAAATAATAGAATAAAGTTTGTTCTAAAATTGTATTCATAAAAATACTAAATATGGTATATTTGTCATGTAGCAGTACTGCACAGAATATTAGATCAGTAAACATGCTATGAATATGATGTATATTTATGTTTTAATTAGAAATTCTTAAAAGAACAGTACAAGGAGAACGGGAATATAACTATGGAAGCACATACAGTACAACCTATTTTGAGACAAGAACAAAAGTAAATATGCAAACAATTTAAATATTACAAGACACACAAACACAAAATGACTAATATGAAAATAAAAGGAAATGCCATTAGAGTGACATTCTAACATGCATATAAAAAAGCAGAGAAGATAGTACATTTGTATACATACATATATATACATACACATATATATATATATATATATATATATATATATATACACACATATATATACAAATCTGAGTGTTGGTGATAGTAGTGGAAACGTGCAGCAATGTTGAGCAACTGCAGAAAAGCCTAAATTAAAATTTTATTTGACATTTTATCATAACATATAAAGTGTATTATTAAAATGAAAATAAATGAAAGAATATAATTTTTAGGAAATAACTTAAATAATTTATTTCATTGTTTTTAAGATTAAAAGAACAAATTTGGATTTTACATAAGAGAATGTAAAAAAAAAAAAAAAAAAAAGCTAAAAATCTAAAAAAATTCCACCATCCTGTCCAAAGTTTTAGGATACCTGGTGACAGATTTGCACAATCCATATGCACAACTATGGACAGTACAACATACTGCACGTAGCTACGGTTGCTAAGCCACGATTGGTGGGTGGCGGTTTTGGGTGCGGCTTAGCGATGGGTCAATTGGTGTCCATTCAGTGTTCAAAGAAAGTTTAGTTAGACCTATATGAGTGACGTGACGCCAAACTTAATTTTGCATACATATGTTGAGGTTAAAAAATTTTTTTATTATTATTTTTTTTCGACTCTCGAGGGGAAATTATAGCATGAAGTGAAGTGGTATTTATATCTAAAAAAAGTGAGGGGGACATGTCCCCCCTGTCCCCCCCGGGAATTGCACCCCTGAAATTTGGAGACATTTTAAAAAGGCAATAGGGTGTGTAACTATTTGCAAATTTATGTTTGTGAATGAAAAAAAAAAATGAAGAAAATGAAGAAATTTGTAATCTTCCAGGGGTTAATTTTTAGCTTTAATCATGTGTTTTTAGACTAATGGAATGTGCATCAAAAACAGATGTACTGTGTTGACTCTGCTTGTTTGCAAAAAGAACACCAGCTTTCTATGACCAAATATTTACAAAGATTTACCAGATAATACTTATGTAAACTTTAAAATATATTTCCGATGCAAAAAAAAAAATTGAGGGGATGAGATCCAGTCAGTCATATTCTTCAAGTTTTAATTTTCAGTCAAATGATCATTTTATCTGGACAACAATGAATCAATAATTGCAATAACAGACATTCTGTAATAATTCACACGAAGAATTTACCAATTAGTCTAAGAAAGTTCAAATTCAGTAACAACCCAAAATATGTTCTGAAATTGTTTAAGCTTACAGAAAAATAAAAGATGGGCGGCACGGTGGCTCAGTGGTTAGCACTGTCGCCTCACAGCAAGAAGGTCGCTGGTTCGAGACCCCCCGGCTGGAGTTTGCATGTTCTCCTGTTGGTGTGGATGTCCTCTGCAGTCCAAAGACATGTGTATGGGTGTTTCCCAATGCTGGGTTGTGGCTGGAAGGGCATCCGCTGCGTAAAATGTATGCTGGAATTGTTGGTGGTTCATTCCACTGTGGTGACCTCTGAAATAGAGACTGAGTGAAAAGAAAATTAAAGATGATTGTATTTTATTTATCACATAATATTCGCATTATTAATATTAGTGAAAATACGGGTTTTATGTATCCCGCTGTTTCTAATGTTAATATAAAATGTATTTTTCGAGGAAGTGTTTTATTGACTAAACGTGCACGACGCATGTTATAAATTCTCTTCACATCTGCGCCAATATAATCACTACGTTGAGAATTCAAACACGTTATTGTGGATAATAAGCATAAAGTTAATGTGGTTTGTTTTTCACAGTTCTTTTAACTTTGATGTACTTTTAAGCACAAATATAAAGCAGTTAACAACAGGGAATAATGATCATAAGTAAAATACCAATAGACCAACATGGTGTAAATAATTATCTCTGCAATATTCAAGAATGCGGACAGGAGAGCAAAATCAGTGATGTAGGCAAGTGGTAGAGGAGATTTTAGATGCGGTTCACTGAGAACATCTGCTGGTTACAAGAGATAATGCCAAGTCCCAACATTAATGCCCAAATAAAAGCTTTAGAAAGTTTTGCTAGCGTAATCTAAAAATAAATATCATTACCGTTCGTATGTGTGGATACAAATAAATGTATCGCTTTATTTATATTTGTCGTTATCGTGCTTGGTGTAAACTGGCACTTATAACAGATATTATTTCAAATGTCAAAGCAGCAACCCTATTTCTATAAAAATGTAGATACAAAACAGGAAAATAATAAATTAATGGTAAGAATGATTAAAAGAACATAACATTTTAAAAAGGACAATTTGAATGAATAGTGATTAATAATTTAATTAATATAGAAAATATAAATAACGTTATATTATACACTGTCATACACCAATTTCCATTGACTTATTAGAAAAGCCAGTGGTTATAACAACAACAATAACAACTCTATAAGAGTATACAAAAAAACCCCGATAATTTAGCATAATTCTCATAAAGGATAAACACGAAAGACGATAGATAACTTAAGATGAAGACGCACAACATCTGCTTTGTATGCCACGAGACGGGAGATTTAATTATTACAAACGAGTCACGGGTTTCCGGGTTACAGCAGCACTTCCGGCTCCTCTTCTGTGTCAGTTATTTAAAATAAACCAATGTGTGGCTCGTTAAGGGGTTTACAGGTAGGTTTTTAAAAATGTCGTCGTCGTGTTTATGAATTTTTATGTAACCGAACCACAAAACTCCGGAAATTGTGCAAGAAAACCTCACTGTACAGTGCTGTTTGCAATAATTTCACGCTTGCTAGCACTTTAGCCGCCATGCTAAATATTTGCGCTGCCACTCGTTAGGCTGTGTCTCAAACCCTAGCGTGTTGTCTACCTAGAGCGCACCAAGAGTCGATGTTTAGTTAACAAAACGTCTGTTTTTTTCTTCCGTAAAGCAACAATAGACCGTTGAATGCAAATGCGGGTGCCTGAATTGAATGCATGAAATACAGCACAAAGAGTATGCAGATAGCTCGACTTTATTAAGATGTAAGAGCTTCACTTAAACTCCTCTGACTTTTTGTTATGCTGCTGAAAACGTTGTATGTGTAAATGTATGTTTTTTGTTGCAGTTCAAATAGGAAAAACAAGGTAGCTTTACTACCATGGACACAGAGGAAGTAGCAGCTGAAGCACCTGCAGAAACAGCAACTGAGGAAAAAGAGGCAAATTCAGAGGAAAACAAAGAGTCCACGACAAGCACAGACATTCAGGATCATGCCACGGACAAAAACCAAGAGGATGCTGCAGCTGAGAAGGAAGGTGAAGGAGCTGTTATTGATGCGGAAGCTGAAGAAGCTGTACTTCAGAAAGAAGATGAAGAAACTGTAACTGAGAAAGAAGATGAAGAAGCTGTAACTGAGAAGCAAGGTGAAGAAGCTGTACTTCAGAAAGCAGATGAAGAAGCTGTAACCGAGAAACAAGGCGAAGAAGCTGTAACCGAGAAACAAGGTGAAGAAGCTGTAACCGAGAA
>CAIGQQ010031349.1:1181404-1214478 GCA_903798035.1 Danio albolineatus
TGAGTGAGTGAGTGAGTGAGTGAGTGAGTGAGTGAGTGAGTGAGTGAAAGAATGTATGTACTAGGGCTGCACAATATATCTTTTCTGCATATAGGGCCAGGAAAAAATATCAATGCAGGCTTATTGTGATGAGTCCACCCACGATACATTATTAATGTAGCCAATAAGTATAAGTATTGATATTTATTCAAAGGTACAAAAGATCTGAACTAATCTTGTGATATATTGCTGATATTGTGATCTATCATAATCTGTGGCAAAATATCATAATATCGTATTGTATTTAGAGCTGGGCAATTTGGCCTAAAATTAAAATCTCGATTTATTGAACATTTTAACTCGATTACGATTTTTGAGTTAGTGATTATTTTATTTGTTTATTTTTGTTTTTGCCCTCATTGTTCACTGACAGGTTGCATACAGTAAATATGCTCACATAATACAAGTAAGAGATTTCTTTTTAATTTAGAGTGCATTATTTGATTTATGATTATTTGTTCTATGATTATATGTTTTTTGATTATCAGTCCTGAGCAACTGAAATTGCAACACACAATTTCTAAAACGCGGGTCTCTGCGCCACCCGTCGTCATATCTGAATACTTCATTTCATTTTTATCTTTGCTCCATCTTATTTACACTTGCAATTGCTTTAATTCTTTCCTCTACTCAATTATTCCAATCAAAGTTAATGAGTTTATTCCAGATATAGAGATATTCAAGTCATCTGCCAAAATTGTATTCATATCGCAAAATATATTGCGGGAAAAAAATATCGCAATGTCAGATTTTTCCAGTATTGTGCAGCCCTAGTATGTACTGTGTGTGTATTTTATACTATATTTCAAGAAAATGCTCTACTTTTGTGAAAATGCATGGTGTTTCATTACACCAGAAGTAAATCCTCCAACATAATATAAATGATTTTGTAAGTTAAGTTAAACCCAACGTAGATCTTGACGGGTTGTTAAGATGCTCGAATGTAGTTTTCAAACAGCAGTCACAGTGCAATGATCCAAATCAGCTATTTGTGAATTTTCTCTAAAAACAAAATAAAAACAAACATAGCTAATGATGCAAACTTCATCAAAATTGAGGCCAATTCAAGTTCTGTTGTTCAGTTTCCCACTGATAACGACTATCTGTATTTTACAGAGAAGGAAAGTGGAATCTCCTGTGGCACAACCTGAAACCTCCTTTACACCCAGTTTTCGAAGTGATTTGACAGATGTCCAGCGTCCAGTGTCTTCAGCAGTTTCCACTACTGCTCAAAAAAACAGCTTGCATTCAACCCAGAAGCCTCCATATGCCACCACTACATCGAACCTCACTACCTTTATCAGTCCTGGGATAAATAGGTCTTTATTAAGTGCTGCCACTCAACCTCCTGTTGATCTGACAGAAGATGCTGCAAATCCAACTCCTCCTCTAGTGTCTGTAGCCTCAGAGAAACCAGTCAATGGTGCCAGTGTAGCTCCTAGACGTTTGTTTGGGTAAGCAGTGCCTTTAGATCTTTTCGTTAAAGTGAAAATGTTAGGAACAGTGATAGAATTTGTCTGTCTTCACTTTTTTTGTACTCAGAGTCTGCATTAGATGTAATAAAACTTATTCTTATGAAGAAGGACAAACGTTGTGCAAGGACTGCAGGATAGAGAATAAAGCATGTAAGTCAAATGCCATTAAGTTTTGTAAGTGATGGTTAATAATAAGCTTTGTCAGAATTTGTCATTTTAAATACAGTTGATATATTCATTTTTGTTTTTTGTTTGTTTTTTAGCATTAGTGGAAAGCAGAAAACCATACAAAAAGGTGACAGTCTTTTCACTTTATGGAATGTTTTGTATAACATATTAAGAAATGTATGTATATGTATTAATATTTATTTATGGATTTATTGTTCTTAGTGGGTTCCATGTGGTCGATGCTGGGCTTGTCAAACAAAGGTGGACTGTGGGAAATGTGTTAGCTGCAGAAATGGCCGGCTACGCCATCGACTTAATATCCACTCTCGAAAAGTTGTTAAATGTCGGAAACGGAAATGTTTACAGCCTGTTCGTAAGGAGAGGAGTTTTAAGGTACAGTACTATATATTGGCTTTGTTTAAACAAGTTTTTATGATCAATATGATTCTTTTTTTTCTTTCTTTTTTTATTAATATTTCAGCTTAAAAAGGGATAATTTTTTTTACTGCCAATCATTTCACTTATTTTTATACAATATAGAAAGAAACAAAACAAAATATAGACACTATAAGTAAATAATAACAATAATGATTAAATAATAATGCAAACAATATTAATAACAAAATTTACACCGTTCAGGGAGGGTCAAATATACACCTAATAGTCAAACTCTGTATTAAATAATATTAAATCTTTGTTCTTAGTTTGAAGAGGAGACTGCGAGAACTTACTGGTTATTAAATTAGAAATATTGTGGCTAAAATCAAGTAGCAATTATGCTTCTACAAACTCTGCATAAAGTAACCTTACATATTCAGTCCGCTTGGTCGAGATATTTCATAAATTATCTTCAAAATATATATATATACTTATCTTTATTTTGTCACATTATATTCACCAATGCTGCAAAATAGAGTAAAATAAATTATATTGCTAAACCTTACCATTTAAAAAGAAATTTTTAATTTATAAGTTTATTTATTCCTGTTATGACAACTGAATATTCTGCATCAATACTTTAAATGCGCTTTCAGAAATCATTCTAATGTGCTGATTTTGTGCGTAAGAAATATTTAATCATTATTAATGTTAAGAAGATCATTTGTGTTATTTTGGCATGCTTTTTTAGCATTGTTATGAAAAGAGGATTGAAAAAGAACATTGTACACTGTCCTTACTTTCATTTTGACTCAATGTAATGCATCTATCCTGAAAGCACATATATGGGTCATATGTATAATTAACCCATTTTTGCCTAATCCACAGGCTTCAGAGGGGCATTTTTCAAACATGGAATCTTCAGTGAGCACAGATTCATATATTTCACAAGTAAGCGAAATACATCTTTTTCCTTTCTCCTACTATATTATCCTTGTAAAGAAGTCGCTGCTATTGTTCATTTGAGCATCATACTTGTGTTGTTTGTGGTGAAAATTGCAATTGTGGTGAATTCCACAGTTTTCCAAATCATGACATAATAAAAAGAGTCTTTAGATAAACAACATCAGATGACAAATCACACCATGTCGTCATTTATATAACAAAAATAAAGCCAAAATGGAAAAGTCACGAGTGACTAATTGAGTGTTCAGTTGCCTGTAGATTTACATTTAGCAGCAATTTCTCTGTCTTCAGTTTCTGTATGACTTGATCAGTCCCTCATGTTGCTTTTGAGGAATTTTGGTCCACTCTTCTGCAAACTTCAAAACTGGAGCAACGATGTAAAGATCTTTTTTTCTGCACACATTTCTTATCTCAGCATTTCAGTCAGGATGAGCTCCGGACTTAGACTGGATTATTGAAACACCTTGAATCTTTTTGTTTCAGCTGTTTGTTGGGGATTTACTGGTGTGCTTAGGATTGTTGTTCTGTTGCACGACCAAATTTTGGCCAAGCTAGCAGTCAGATGGACGGCCTTGTTGTAAATATGGTGGGGTGTCCTACTCCTTTATCACCGTTTTATACATCCCAGATTGTTGGAAACTATAGTTTAAGATCATTGCTGATGTCTCCTCCTTGGTCTTGTGATAACACACACACATTTGCAGATTTTCAGCGAATCCAAAGGCATTCAAGGCACTTCTTTGATTCTTGTGTTTACAGTTAGGGTGTTATAAGTTTGTCACACGTGTTTTTCCGCTTTGCTTTTATTTTTTGATAAAGAAATAATGACTCTGCGCATTCTCATTTGAGCTTTTATTTCCAAAGTCTGTATATTTTTATGCAGATAATGCAGTATTTAAAGCTATAATTGATCCAAAAACAATAATGTACACATTCAATCTGAAGTTGTTCCAAACCTCAACAAGTTGGTTAAACTTGAGGAGATATTTTGAATAATGTTGGTAACCAGACAGTTGAGAGTCACCAGTGACTTCCACAGTAGAAAGGCAGCATTTCTGACTTATTTTAACACAACGGTATCTAAGCAACAAATAAAGGCAATCTGCTTTGTTTGCTTTGAAAGTAACAAACCTCGCTGTAAAAAGGAAAGAATCAGCAGCACAACAACAACTACCAACATTTTGCCATTTTGGCTGGATTATTGAAATAATTTGATTAATTCTCAAAACTTTGCTGTTTTTTTTTTCGTTTATTATTGTTTTATTTACTTAATACATCATGCATTTGTAGAAAATTAGTAGTTTATTTTTTTTCTGCCTTGAATGACCTGAGTACCACAAGAGGGTTTATCATTCATTTTTCTCCATTTTTTTCCCCAGCCCTCAGTCTCAGAAGATTTTGACGAGTCACAGGTAATGATCTCATAAATACATTATTTGAAGCATTTGCTGTAAAACAACTATGAACAAATCTGAATATTGTTTTTCTGTGAGCAGAGCTCCTATCTGCAGTACAGTGACTCAGAGGATCTGTCTGTGTTCTTTGAGGGTAATGATGGTGACAATGGCCTGGATGAGGTAGAGTTCTAGCTGGACAGTTAAAGACACTGCATTATTACACTGCAGTCACACAATCCAAGAGCCTTGATCACAGTAGTAATGCTTGCTTCATAGTTGGCATAGAAGCATTTTCAAATTGTCATGCTAGAGGCTTCAGCAGCAAATATTTAATACAGCAAATTGTACTCAGACTTTAAAGGCTGTTCTCAGATAGTAAAGTTTGTTGATTTGATTTGCAGATGGGTGTACCAAAGGTGCGTCGCCGTTCTTGTGGAAAGTGTAAAGGCTGTGTTCGTCGTACAGACTGTGGAACTTGTGACTTTTGCATGGACAAACCCAAGTTTGGAGGCAGAAATAAAAAAAGACAGAAATGCCGTCTACGACAATGCCAGCGAGAGGCTATGGTGGGCTTTTTAAACTATTACTGTTATTTATATGGAATAAATTGTATTCTTATGGAACTTGGTTTAGAATTGATTGATTTTATTTCATTGACCATAACTCACAAGATTATCTAACATCTGTCATAAATGGTCTGAAGATAATATCTTGATGAGGTAAGTTGACAAAATAGTTTTTGAATGTGTCTCTAAATAAATGAAGAGTTCATCTGGCAAAAAACGGAATGTGTAGTTTAATGATTTTTATAAGTCATCTTTATTTGCAGATGAACTGTATGTTAAAGATGAATAAAAACTGAGTTATCATTATGTGATAAGAGTAACTGAGCTTTCAAGCGTCCTCAATGAATAGGGGGATAAGACAAGGAATGACCATTTTGTCTCAATGTTTGTGTGAGCAGAAGCATTTGTTGCCAATGGATGAGGCGGAAATGCTTGCTCAGGGCTGGGTGCCCCGCCGCAAACCGCGGTACACATATGGACGAGGTACACCCGGGTCCAAGAAGATGTGGGATTTTGAGATGTCAGATGATGTGCCTGAACAGTACATGCAGAAAAACTCTGCTCACCTGATGAATCGAGACCGATTCCTGCACCCCAGTTACAATGGAAAGGTATTCCAGCAGACTTTTAAAACATCACCACTTAATCCTGTTCACTTCCAATAACATATTTTTTGTTTTTATACTTACTGATGAAGGCCTACAGTTATACTGATGTGCCAAACAGTCATGTGATGAACAACATGCCACTCTATAATCCACACAAAGTTGAGGTATGTTCTCAACATAAATATAAAAAAAATCTGTACAACAGCTGTATGAAATTAAGCAAATTGTGATTGTTCCAAAACTAATCTCAAAGCATTGTTCCATTAACGGAAAGAAGCTAACTTGGTTGCCAGAATCTCTGTATTGCTTTTTCATATTATTTCAACAGAAGCTACTGTATATAAATATTGATTTGTCGTCTTCTCTCTCTGGAGAAGATGAGCCCTCAGGTGCGAACGGGACAGGCGGAGATGATCAAAGAAAATGGGCTTCAGGGCATCAGTGACAGAGGCTTTGTGTCTAGGGTAAGCTACTTATGGTTGTCTGTGTTTAAACAAATAAAAACCAACAAGAAAGTATGATTGGTGCGTGGGAAATAAGCATAGATCATCTGAGTTTTTGTTGTGTGATATATTGCACCAAAATATATTGCGATTTAAACAATATTATTGTCCCTTGAAGGCCTTTTTTTGCCACTCGTTATATAGTGCCAGCATGACAATATAATATCATCAGAATGCAAGTACACTCTTACAGTGAACACATAATACTTTATGCTTAAGAATATTTAATTATAGGCATTTTAACAATTTAATCCAGTGTAATCAGAATGTGAAAATCAGAGTGTGAAAAATAAATGTTAACAAAGAAGTGCAAGGCAGAAAGTAACAGAGGCTGCTACCAGATCTATTTTGAGTTATCAGACACCCAAATGAAAAGTACTATGATATAATTATATATATATATATATATATATATGAGCAATTCCATGCAAATATCAACCTTTCCATGAAAAAATTAAGTTGTCATCATAAATACCGAAACCCTTCTAATCTTTTCTTTTTTTATTTTTTTACTTGTGTATCCTTGTATTTTACAGTGTACTCAAATGTCTCGGTCAATGTTTTTAAACAATTATATTTGATTTACCAAAGTCACACAAGTGGAAATTTTACATCCGTCATGTCCATAACAGAAAAGTGTCACATCCATAATGAAGCTTTTTCTTCATAAACGCAAAAACGTAAATTAAAATAACACCAATCATGTTTGTTCTATTGAGAGCCGACACTTATCTTTGTGATTATCATTATTTCTTTTAGATTGTGCAGTTTAATCCACAGAATTTCTACAAAGTATATACTGTAAACTCGCAGACTTTTTTCGTCACATCCATAACGCATGTTTTTTTTCCTCATTTAAAGTATAAAAATTGTTTTCAGATTGATATTTTTCGGATCCCTTAATTCTGTGTATATTTGTTTTGGAAAATGTAAACAGATGATTCAATAAAATGTTAACATATACCTTATCTGTGAGTTTATGTTTTGAGGTTTTACTGCAAATGTCACATCCATAATGCTGGAATTGCTCATATATATATTGCATCACCAAAAATGATTGAGGTCATGTCCACGTGTTGTGCGAGAAGTCGATATATTGATTATTGTGATAGGCCTGCTCATGTTTGTTTGTGTATTTATGTATATTGTCAAATCTGAAATTACTCATATCCTGAGTAAAATTTACTTTTAATCAACCAGCAATAAAATGTTATTGTAAAAATAATATTTATTAAAAAATAATATACTGTGAAAATATTTTTCTAATTCAGAAATTGCCAGGGGTATGAATAATTTCAGGCTTGAATTATTGTGTGTATGTGTCTAGTGTTTGTGTAGGCATATGTGTAAAGTAAATGTGTGTCTGTGCTGTAATAATTGTATTATTCTTTTTTTTTTTTTTTTTTTTAAATACTGATAATATTATTATATTGTACATTTTCAGAAGGAACATTTTTTTTAATAAAAATACAATTAGTTTATAGTTTTTTTTTTTTTCAAAACTAAAACCTGAAAGCTTTTTTTAGTGGGTTGCCAACAAGTTATTGTATGCATGTAAGAATGTAGTGTCACAGTTTGACCTGCTGCTCTCAAACTGGTGGCGTGCAACCTAGAGTGATGCTTTTAATTTGGATGGACATCTTAAATTATCTAAATACAGGATTGTGTATTAATCAGCTTTTATCTACGGACAAATGTGTGATCAACCATCACGTTACTTCTGAGTGTGGACAAACCGTTACACTTGTGTTTAGCATCTATTTGTGAACAGATCAACAGAAATACAAATTAATGTGTCTGCTCTAGTCTCCAAACTCAGTCAATAGACTAAGATACTAAAGTACTTGCAATTGCTTATTATTATTTCACATTTACTTACTTACAGAGACCAGATGTTCCTCCTGCCACTCAGTATGACAGCACAGGAAATCCAGGCTCTAAAAGGGAAAGAGACCGATCACAGGATGAACAATCAGAAGGCGAGTTTTGCCCATCGGTAAGAAGACATTTCACAGATTCTGTCCCAATGATAAGGCTCTCTTATTAAAGTACTTCATTAATGTACTTCCAACTTAAGCTGAGTATTGAGTAGGGGGCGGTGCTTGCTTTTGCACATCATTTCCTGTCAAACTGACATCAACAGAGTTGAATCGCCTCACAAATCGCAGAAGCAAGATTGCCAAAAAAACAAACCAACATAAATTCAGTGGACTAACTAGCATGGATTAATTGTTCACATAAAGGATAACAATGTGCGCTAGTAAGATGAACATTGTAAATTTGGATTTCACACAGACTTCAAAGTAACCGTAGCAGTGTTTCCATCCAAAGATGTGAATTAAATTTATGCGCAAAACTGGAATTTCTAATAAAAGATTTGCGAATGAAGCAGCATTTTCATCCAATGTGTCAAAGACAACAGTCGTCAGTTTTTGATAAAGTGACTGCAAATATCAAAAAAGGAAAGCAGAATTTGCTGCGGTAGAAAAAGCTGTGTGAGTCTTTTTCTTGTATAATAAAAGACTTGCACCCTCAGAAGACAATGTCGCGCAATGAACGTTTGCAGGTGTGAGACTCTCTCACTCAAAACAGTCCTGGATGTACTAATAATATAATCATAATACTGACAACACACTTTTGGTCAAGGCATTTTAGAGTGACCAAAACAGCATTTCAGATGTTTTACAGTGTGCTCACTCTGCTGGTTTATCCATGGACCATCCACGTTTTTGGGTTTCTCAGTAGCAGAAGTTGTCATAGCTGGGTAAACTTACAGCACAGTGAGTGGGAGAACACAACAAATACATTTTTACAGTCCTATTTGCCAAAATAACAAAAGAAAATGAACTTGCGTGGATTAATAGTTCACATAAAGGATAACAATGTGCGCAAGTAAAATGACTTTGTAAATTTTGATTTCACGCACACTTTAAAGTAACCATAGCTGTGTTTCCATCCAAAGATGTGAATTAAATTTATGTGCAAAACTGGAGTTTCTAATAAAAGATTTGCGAATGAAGCAGCATTTTCATCCAATGAGTCCAAGACAACAAAATTATCAAAACTCCATGATAGTGTTTCAAGACTTTCAGAAAAAGGAAAATAAAAATGTGTGAGACTTATAACGGCAGCCAGAAGAGAGAACATAGCCAAATTGACTGTCCTGCATATGCACTCTGCATTACAAACACCTCACGCGATCAGTAATTCCCTTTTTTTTGGTCATTTAATGCAAAGATGATATAATCTGTACATTAATACATATAAATGTTCATAATTTTTTTAAAAATATCTAAATAATAAAAACTTTCATGCATTTTAAGATGCTGATGACCAGTGTTTCCCAGCCCTGCTCCTAAAGGCACAACAACAGTACACATTTTCAACCTCTCCCTTCTCAAACACACCTAAATCAAGTCATCAGAACATAAGAGGAGACTCCAAAACCTGAAGTTAGTGACTCGGATAAGGGAGACATACATAATATAGTTGTGCCTCCAGGAAGAGGGTTGGGAAACACTGTTAAACCACAACCACCATAACAATTGTGTGATGAGGGTCCATTGATGTTCTCTTATAACAAAATCACAAGACTTTAATGCGCATACTGGAATTTATTCAGTAAAAATGTTACCATCATAGTATATGCACATTTTTTTCTTATCAAATAAAGTTTATCCTACTCAATTTTTTGTGCATCTTGACATTTCTGAAATGCGCATAAAAATAGGTGGATGGACACATGGCTAGTGCCCACACTCTTCTTTCTTTGACAGATCACTCAGATCTTCAGTATGGCAGACAGCGACACCGCCGTCCAAGGCATAGACATGAACCACGAGCTGATGCCGCTCTTGAGATCTCTGCGCAGCCTTGTTCTTCCAGTCCTCTGGTTCTGCGTGGTGGTGGAAGGGCCGCGGTTACAGCTGCTGCAGTGCTCCAAACGCTCCACCATGGCGGACACCGTCATCCACATCGAGCCCGGCTTTCACTACCACATCAGCGTCCAGAACCAGCCGCTGCTGCCCACACACAAACTCTACGACTGCCACCCGTCTCGCCTCACCAGCGCGGCTGAGATCATCGCCCTCATTGAGGATCTGGAGAAGCACTCGGTCTGCCAGGGCTCAGGGCACAAACACGGCTCAGAGCTGGTGATTCCCGAACGGGCGGCTACTTGTGACTTCCTTATTTCAGCAGAGGTAGAACGTTGTGAAAAATGCCAGACTTTACAAAGGGCATAGTGAGAAAGCGGGAAACTGCTCTTATGTGATACATCTTCTATTTTCTGATTTTGTATTCCAGCTCATGTGTGCGATTTGAAATATTTTCTTACTCTAATATAAAATTATTGGAGCGTTTTGTTTGTCCTCAGATGAATTCATTGACTGGTGAATGAATTTTTGGTTGCTTTACTTGACAAACTTACTTCCTATATTAGTAAGCGACCACTAAGCATAACGTTATTTTTTTTGAACCCTAGAGTATGTGATGCATCATGGTACTACACATTGCACATCACTGAGGTAGTAAACGGGCATGTTTGACCATTAAAATTGAGCAGTTTAACTGTACGTCATGCCTCGCACTAAACACTATAGTGCTTCATATCTATTTTGGTTAAATTCCTTGCACCAATGATACACGTTTAATGCTTATGTACTTCTCAGGGGGGATTTTTCAGAATGCATTAATCAGATGGAAGATCCATGTTTGTTTCATATTTGCTGTATGATACGGAGTGAGGCTGCTCTTGATTTTGGAAAGATGATTTTGTACATAGTGCAAGCGATGGCAGAGAATTGCGATCCAATATAGCCAGAATGTTTTTATAAACATGTCTTGGTTTTTTTTCCAGAATTTCAGTTTCCTCTGTTACAAAACACTTTAAATCGTTTGTATGTGATTTCATATGGATATTCTCAATTCTGTTTATTTAATAAATCATATTATCTGTTGCTCGTGTGTATTACATCAACCAAATTATCATGGGTTAATAGGGTAAAAGATTGAACTGCTGTGAGTACTAGCTGCATATTTCACCTGTTAATGTTCTGTGGGTTAGGCATTAATATTCATTTGATTTAAATAAAATATTTAATTTGTCAAATTACAAATTATCTAAATAAAATGAATGGGGAGGCACGGTGACTAAGTGGTTAGAACTGTCGCCTCACAGCAAGAAGGTCACTGGTTTGAGTCTCGGCTGGGTCAGTTGGCACTTCTGTGTGGAGTTGGCATGTTCTCCCCGTGTTCGTGTGGGTTTGCTCTGTGTGCTCCGGTTTCCCCCACAGTCCAAAGACATGCAGTATAAGTGAATTAGATGACCTAAATTGGCTGTAGCGCATGAGTGTGTGATTAAATGTGAGTGTATGGGTGTTTCACAGTACTGGGTTGCAGCAGGAAGGGCATCTGCTGCATAAAACATATAGTTGGCGGTTACAGTAAGCTGAAGGAAAATGAATGAATGAATAAGATTAAATTTATTATAAAGTTGAATATGTAAATCTGTGAAATACTACACCATATGTCTGAGCCAGTTAAGTTCTGAATTTAAAACTGATGTCACAAAAAGATATGTTCCTATGTGATGTAGCTTTAAGTCATCTGTAGGGCCAGACAGAATCTGTGGACATTTTTTTGCTATCTCTGCACAGAATTTTGTAAAAAAAAAATAAAAATAAAATCTGCAGGTTTATGTGGAATAATTTTGAGAGTATCATAACTAAAAATTGAATATATGAAATAAAAATAAAATTAAAAAAAAAATTGTTTAATGTTCACAATGCAAATCCAATTAGATCCACTTATTTGGTAAACAAAGCAAGTCTTTTATATAATAGATCAACTAAAAGCCAGAAAATATTACTTTACAAACTATACTGTAAATAAATCATATGAACATTTTTAACATTAGTCAATAACGTTACTGAAATTAATTTGAAAACTGAATAAATATAAATGTACACACATTTACACAACTAAATAAATAGACTAAACGACTGGCTAAAAATCTACTCATGTTTCTAACCATATGTTTTGTAAAAAAGAAAAAAAAATACAAATATAATTCTAAAATAATATAATATGAAACTTGATGCTGTCCACTGGTGGAGGAGTATTTTAAAATGAATTAATGGTGAAGTTGTGAGCTTCTTAAATGTAAGATATGTGAAAAAAGGCAAGAAAACGTGTGCCAACTACCCAACCAACAGGACGAGAGATACATTTTATCTTTAATTTGTAACCTAAATATACAAACTACACTTTTAAAATCTATTTTGCAAGTTTGTTTCCACTAATCTTTAAAAAATATAATAAATCAAAATAGTCAAAATGTCAAAACTGACTAGCAATAACAACACCTCTAGACACAACAAGTCTTTGCTAAACAGAGATTCAAACACTTCACAAGGCTGTAAAATTATCTCGCTTAATCAAATAGTTGCTGCAGCGTCCACATGTTAATTCTCCTGCGGTATCATGGATCAAAAATGCAATACACGCATGCGCCAGAGGGGGCGCCATAACACAGCATACCCGCACCTCTGTAAGCAGCTCGCGCAAAGTTGAATTTCAAATAAAGATTATTTTCAGTATTCTGATAATAAAATGCGATTTAAAAACACAGTTATTAATGATCACTATGAACACTCACTGGAATGTGCTCCTGCATTTGTCATACCAAACTATTAACCTTCTAAATAAAAGCAAGGCAAACCTCAGTCCAGCCTCAGTGTGTATTTCCAGCGAGTCTCTTTAAACGGGCGACACTGAAAGAGTTAATCAGACAAGTGGATGCGTGTTGCTCTTCCCTGTTTGCCAGTCTTCTTCCAGAGGTGTGACAGCAGCCCTTTCCTCATTATAACCGGGCTGGATGCTGAAATATGACAGAAGATGCTGTGATATGAGCGTGCTGGCGCGGTGCAGGCAGGCTGGATGTGTTTTGCATGAAGGAGAGGATGTGACTGAGGGGAGAAGAGCCGCAGATGAATATTAATTGGCATCGCAGGTCCGTGTGCATGGTTTTTCCTCAGCAAATCTTCTCTAAAGCATCGCGTTTTCACGGGCAGATCATCTTTTATGAAGCATATATGACGTATCAATGGTCCATGGTTTATGTGTGTGTGTTATTGCAGATAACGCGTGTACTGCTTAAATGCAGGGACGTATGAGGGGAAATCGTGTCCTGTTAGATGGGTTTTGGTGTCGTGCTGTATGTTTGTATTAATATGTCCTGTCATTGTAAATCATCGCTCATACTGTATACTGCGCGCCTCATTCATACAGCATGTAGTTCTGCTGATGAAGCGTCGCGCGTGGCTTTTTTTCGTGGGATGATGTTGCTATGCGATGGGTTAATGATGCAAAGCAGTCACCTGTTATCCGTATGCTTGGATTGATTTAACAGTAAATGTGTCGTGTGGATATGCGTGTGTTCTTGCGGATTAGTCACTCTGATCGATAATGCGATACTACATACGCTGGATCAGTTTGATTCATTTAAGCGATTCGGCTCTTTCGAATCTCTTATTTAAGGATTCATTCTGTGACCCTTTCCTCAAGTTACATCGCCAGAAGGTGACAAGGTGACGCAGTGTTATTATATGCCAACTGTTTCTGTCATTATTATGATATAAAGCGTGACAACACGCTTACAAATGTATACATGCGTTTTGAATGAGTAGTTGAACCGATTCTTCGTAAATACTGAGTCGTTCAGTGTGGAAATTCGTATTACAAGCGTCGCAACAGAAATGCTAGAAGATTGTTTGAGCATCTTATTTCCCCAACACAATTTTGAGTCAGTGTCTGTTAGTTTTCCTCCATTCTGTAAACAGTTAATAATGAATTTTCTACATAAATAATGAACTTCATTAACATTCTACGTCATTTTAATAGTGTGTGGTAATAGCAGGCTTAAAACAGTACTTTAAGATTTAACTAAAGTGCCACGGCCTGCCATTTACCACAGTTTTATTCATTGTTTTAATTGTTTATTTACACTACCTGACAAAAGTCTTGTCGTCGATATCAGTTGTAAGAGCAACAAATAATAACTTAAATTCTTGCTGATCATTTGGAAAAGTGGCAGAAGATGGATCATCTGTTGAACTGCGTCTCAATCATCACAAATACTGCAGAAGCCCTATTGTCAAGTTCGGTGAAGGAAAAATCAAGGTTTGCGGTTACATTCAGTATGGGGGCGTGCGAGAGGTCTGCAGAGAGGATGGCAACATCAACATCCTGAGGTATCAAGACATTTGTGCTGCCCATTACATTACAAACTCTTCTGCAGGACAGCGCTCCTTCTCATACTTCAGCCTCCAAATCAAAGTTCCTGAAAGCAAAGAAGGTCAAGGTGCTCCAGGATTGGCCAGCCCAGTCACCAGCAATGAACATTATTGAGCATGTCTGGAGTAAGATGGAGGAGGAATTGAAGATGGATTCAAAGAATCTTGATGAACTCTGGGAGTCCTGCAATGCTTTCTTTGCCATTACAGATGACTTTATTAATAAGTCATTTGAGTCATTGCAGAGATGTATGGGTGCAGTCGTCCAAGCTCATGGGAGTCATGCACAATATTAACACTTTTTCCACTGCATCATAACTTTATATTTTATACTGTACATTATTTCTGTTAAGTGACAAGACTTTTGTCTAAGCAAAGTCAGATCTTTTACTGTCCTAATTAAATAATTAAAAATCAAGGCATGATCATTTTTTATTTTGGTAAAATAAGCATCATTTAGAGGTCTTTGTCTTTCATATAAGCCACTTCTGAAACCAAATGATCAACTAAAAGTCAAGTTATTATTTGTTGTTCCTAAAACTTGAATAGGCAACAAGACTTTTGCCAGGCAGTGTATTTTGCATACATATTTTTCATGTTATTCTTCAATGTGCATAGCATACCACGAAGATTATCATCCAACATTTATATGTGACAAAACATTAATCAAAAGCTGGTATCATTTTTGTTTGTTTGACTTTAATAGATATTCACCTCAGTGTTATTGAAAGACTTTGAAATACTGTTATTTTATTTACCAATATTTTATGAATAGGATATCCAGTACATTTATTACATTTTATTTAGTATTTTCAGTTATTATTTTATTTTAATTTAACTGTCGAAAGTAAGTGGCACAAAATGCTAAAGCTAAAGCTGACCATAATATGGATTTACCATGCAACAAAAAGTCAGTTGACATTTCTGTGTGGAGTTTGCATGTTCTTCCCGTGTTGGCGTGGGTTTCCTCTGGGTCCTCCAGTTTCCCCCACAGTCCAAAGACATGCGCCTTAGGTGAATTGTATTAACTAAACTGGCTGTAGTGTATGTGTGTGAATGAGTGTGTATGGCTGTTTCCCAGTACTAAATTGCAGCTGGAAGGGCATCCACCTTGTAAAACATAGGCAGGATAAGTTAATCTTTTATTCCGCTGTGGCGACCCCTGATAAATAAAAACACTAAGCCGAAGAAAAATCTCTCTTGCATTTGATTAGTGGCCTTTCATTAGTGCGTTCCTCTCTCACAATAAATCCATCATACATACATCACATATGCTCTGAAAATCTTTATCAACACACGACATCAATATATTTTAATACAGGTCAAAGGCATAATTATGTCGGGCTGCACATCTCTTTTGCTCACTGTATATTTAGTTAACATTAACACTGACCCACAGCTTGGCAAAAAGCATTTCAGTTTTGTGGAGGTGTAGCATCATATATGACAGTTTGCTTTTGATTTACAATACTAATTTCATCCAGCCCACATCATAGAGCCTAATTTTTATGGCAATCTTCAGATTTGCCTATTGATTTAAATGAGACATTCAGCCTCTCTTGGCACATAATGATCTGCGCATCTGTAATTGAAGCTCTTCACTCACGTCCCATAGTATTCGCTCAGAGTTGAGGATGGAGAGTGTGGTTTCAAGTGTCTAGACTCTGAGTCACTCTGCTTTGCAATGCGCGGATTTCGTGCTCCGTCTAACACTGTCAAGAATGTATTTTCAGCAGATCTCTCCTGTTTGGAGCTGCTTTGTCTCCAGGGTGCGACAGCAATAAAGAGTTCAAACTGAGTCTTGATGTTGTAGCCATGTGTGCACAAGCAAACACAAAAGACTCATACTGGTATTATAAGGGGAACATCTTTTTTTGTTGTATTTTAGCTTGAATGCTGTGTTTTGAAGTATTTTTGATGGTTAGGAAGTGATTTTTGTAACTACACCTGGTATTAAGATGTGTTTTGGTCAACTAGGACAGAAGTAGGTAAGGGGGACACATTACTGTTTACACCTGGTATTTAAATCTGTCTCTTTTTGTTCACTTTCAGTCACTTTTCTGGTCAATGGGTGTGTGTGTGTAAACAGGATTTTTATTATATTTCCTTCTCTAGAGTCAAAAATATCTCTGTGATTTACTCAAAGTCCAAGTGAAGTAGAGTTTGCTGAGACTACTTGACTATTTTTATGTACTTTCAACTGAAATGGAATATTGAGTAGCAGGAGGCAGGGAGCATAATCTTGCATATTGATGCAAACTGTCAAATTCGATTGAGGATTACTCTAGCTGGCACCACGGTGGCGTAGTGAGTAGCACGTTTGCCTCACAGCAAGAAGGTCACTGGCTGGGTCAGTTGGCATTTCTGTGTGGAGTTAGCATGTTCTCCCCGTGGTTGCGTGGGTTTCCTCCGGGTGCTCCGGTTTCCCCCACAAGTCCAAAGACATATGGTACAGGTGAATTGGGTAGGCTAAATTGTCCGTAGTGTATGAGTGTGTATGGGTGTTTCCCAGAGATGGGTTGCAGCTGAAAGGGCATCCGCTGCATAAAAACATATGCTGGATAAGTTGGCGGTTCATTCCGCTGTGGCGACCCCAGATTAATAAAGGGACTAAGCCGAAAAGAAAATGAATGAATGAATGAATGAATGATTAACTAGCTCAGATTAATTGTTCAACTAAAGAATAAAAATGTGCTTTAGCAAAATAAAAACTGTACATTTTGATTTCACATAGACTTTTAAAAATTACCCTTTTTTTACAGAGTAAAAGATATTTTAGATGAAATCAGAGAGCTCTCTCATCTTCAATAGTTAGCAGTAGAAGTTTTGAAAAGATCAAAACATTCCATCTGACTTCAACTGTAATCAAACAAAGCTCCATGAACACTTTTGTGTGTCAAAAACTGTAAATATGTATTTTTATTTTTTTTTGGAACAACTTAATAGTTTTATGCTTATGTATTCATTTAAATTAGTAAAAATTTAAAAGCTAACTTAATTCCCTCATGTTGACCCAACACAAATCGATTCTGTGGAACTCAGCATTTTTTCTTCACATGACAACCAAAACAACATCTTCAGGACGAAATGTACACAGAAGCGTAGGATTTCATTACAAAGTCATATCGCCACCTACTGGTCTGGCTGGCATGCATAATACGGCACATAGTTGACATTTGGTTTCCAGTAATATCATAGTTGTTTCCCCTATTTATAAAACAATAACCCCAGCTGACATGCATCATATTAACAACTTAATAATTTTTTAGTTTACCTCTGTTTTATTGATGCATATTGGTCAAAGAGTTACAGTATTAAATACAAAGAATCACAAGACATCAACTGTTCCAAGCTATTGGCAGAAAACAATTAGTTCACATTTTCTTTCTCACTGAATTAAACAATACAATTATATATTCTTGCATCAAGAACAGTATAAAACACACGCACACACATATATAGAGATATATATACAAAACTAAAATATTATAGATTAAAAATAACACATATTAAGCCATACAGCAATACAGAAAATATATAAATACACATAATTAAAAGATACAGTAGTAAAAAAAAAATTATAATAATAATTAATTAAATAAAAAACATAAACATGCATATTTTCTCTGTGCTCTCCATTCATAACTAAGCCAGGGGCAGGGAAATTAGGTCAGATATAGTTTTTTTTTATCTTTTATTATTATTTATTTATTTATTATTGTTATTATTCATTTTTAAAATATAAGAGGAAGGAATGCCAAACAGTGTCAAAAAGTTCAGTATTACCCCAAACTGTATACCTAATCTATTCTATTTGAAACAATTGAATTATTTTTAAGTTTCTTCTTACACACTTCACACATCAAATGAACTCACACGGGTTTGGAGCAACATGAGTTTTATGTCAGGATGATGACAGACTTTTTCAGGTCATGACCACAAATTACAGTGCAGGGTGTGAGTGTTAGTGTCCAAACAAAAGTCTTTCTGTTTTCTGTCCAGCTGCGATTCTGTCTGAGTACAGGACAGTGTCTGAGGTGGCAAAACAAAGTCCACACCCCAGCAAGGCTGTGAAACGGACATGTTTTCACAGAGGGATTTACCACAGTGTTGCCAAGCTGTGGTCAGCTTTGTTGCTGACTGTCTGTTTTGTCTTTGTTTATCCAGTAGTAAAGAAAACACAGAGGAAAGAATTCCGTCTTTGGGTGGACAAGAAAGAGGAGTTAGGCAATTACTCGGGCAGAAACAACACAAATTCAAGCCGCCATTCCACTGTTGTAGGGGGGCTTTGTAGAGCTCTGGTGTTTTGCAGTACAGTGCTGCTCACTTCATGAACAAACTGAAACTGTTTTCATTTAGAAAAGTCAGTAAAGAACTACACTGTAAAAAAGGCTGGGTTCCACACAATAGTTAACAAAATGAAGGAATTAAGTGACACAGTGACACAATTCACATCTAGAAGATATAGGACTGATATAAACATGAAGGAATTAAGTTAAAAAATAACGTATTTGTTTTTACAAATTTAAAGGTCCTATGAAATTAAAACAAAGTATTAGTATTGTTGGTTTTTAAGATATCTATAAGCTAGTGAACTCCAAAACAGTGACACAATTCACGTCTAGAAGATATAGGACTGATATAAACATGTAAAGCTTGCAGTTTGCCTATATGGAGCAGCAATTTTTCAAACTACAGTTCCTCATCAAATCATAACCAATCAAATGCTCTCTAGTATTGGACAAGCCTCGCCCCCTTCAAGACGCTTGTCATTTCCTTTTCATTTGATGCACTTGAGCTCAACCCCTCTCACTGGCAGAGTGGTGATAAGGCAAAACGCTATTGGCTGTTTTTTTTAATGGGAGGAGCTACACTATGTCGCACCCTCTCTTCGTGTTTCAGTTAAGATTACGTCAAACATCAAATAAAAATGCACATTTCAAAGCACTTCATGGGACATTTAAGTGGACTGAACATAAAACAATTAAGTTGTGCACTTAAAAACTTCAAGAATTTGTGTCGTTTCAACTCAATTAACATAAGTAGCTTTTTTACGAACAGCAAATGCCATTTTTTGAGTGTCCTAAAATTTGATTAAAATTCTGTGTTTACTCGATTCATTAGGTGTGGGTTTGAGTAAAATCTTGAGAAATGTTAAAGAAGTCAAAAACAGATACATGCGCACATCTTAAAATCTCGAAGGCAGGTGCTCGATCAAAAATATACTCAGTAGCAAAAAATCTAAAGAAAATCGGCACACTGCCACTTTAGCTCTCAAAAAACCTTTAATGTCACAACGTTTCGACCTACGTGGTCTTCATCAGGTAAAGAGATATACAAATGGGAGTACTCAAGAAATAGTGCTACAGTGTGCAGATTTTCTTTTGATTTTTTTGCTACTGAGTAAATGTTAAAGAAATGTCATCAATAGTTGACTGAATAAAAAAATGCTTTACTCAAACTATTGCATGAAATTATTGAAAAAATCTGAAATAGATTTTTTTTGTGATATGTAATGCCATATGATCGCAATTTCAACAGATCATTGATTTAGATTGATTGGGATGAATTTTTAAGGAGAACAATGTAAGATAAACAGTAGCTTTATGTTTTTTTGTGTGGTCAGACAGTATTCAGGTGCAGAAATTAAAATAATGAAATGTAAAACAGCACTGTATAGTCTTCATTGTATTAATTTAGTAAAATAATTTGTCATTAATATTACAAATGTAATTGTTTACATGTAATTGTTGGTACAATTTGGTACGGGTCATGTTTTTGGTACGTTTTGACAGTGGAAACGGCCATAAAAGTGTATCGTCCTGTACCGTACCGTACCACTCAGTGGAAACTGGCCATAAAACACATGAACATGGTAATGTTTCACTTTGTTACAGTTATTCTTTGCAAAGACTCCACAAATCTAATGTACTGTCAAGTGTTGTGCCGATCAACTATAATCCCAACTTAGCATTGCGTATCCTGTGATGTGACTGCTGCAGACACACACATTTCGATATCAATGCTGAAACCACATATTGTGCAGCGCTAAACTCAAACAGTATAATTCATGAATCCAGCTAATTCTTAAGTGGTCTCCTGTGGTCTCATTTATTTCCATAGCTGTACTGTAGATGTTTTTCTTCAGACATTTACATCAGAAAGTTGTTGTAAACCAGTATGATGCGCTTTCTCATGTGGAAAGCAAAGGAAGATATTTTGGAAAACGATAATGGGTACTCTTATTATTTCAATGAAAGTCAGTTGGAGCCAATATTGTTTTTAGCTGAACAGCATGTGATTATATTGGTTCCACAGAACAAACTACTACAAGGTGCTCCTTTGTGAATGTTCGCTTTAAGAATGATAAATACGATTTAGATAAAAATGTGAAATCTATTTATTTTAAGTGTTAGCGTGCTGCACTCTTTTTAAATAGTTGAGCTCTTTGTCTGTTCATCAGAAACAAATGAATCTTGATTTCAAAGATAAAGTCCATCAGTGTTGTTATTGTTGTGGTTGTGGTTCGGACTAATGATACTGTTTCAAATTTAGAAAACCATTGAAAAGTGTTGTTGGTGGGATTGGTCCTTGAGAGAGAATTCTCCTAATTTTATTTACTTGGTTATTATTTCTTAAATGATCACATTTATTGAATGTATTTTGCAAGGCTGCAAGTATGAAGAGCAGAATATCTGATTACAGTACCCATAAAGATCTTAAAGAGTGCAGGGCTTGATCTTGTGGCTGTTAAAACCTCTTGAACATAGTGGTTGTTTTCTGACCCTTGTAACCTGATCTGCTGAGATCAAAGCAGAGTTTTGCAGGACAGCAGCTGTAAAGAGGGAGAATCACTGCTGGTCAAACCATATTTCATTATACTCCACACACAGTCCTTGTTTATTAGTTTTGCCCTCAGTTAATGGCCCGATTCAGCGCACTCACACTATTAAAATAATCCAGGAAACGGGCCTGAGCACGGTTCGGATAGCATAGTGTGAGTACGCCCTTAGTTTTGACAACTTTGCTCACAATTCACTGTTATAGGGTTGCAGATCAATTTAAAGGAATCAAAAAATGCTGCATCTTTAATGTTTATGCTCATTACATTGGAATTTTTTTTTTTTTTTTTTACTAAAGTGGTTGCAAGCAGTTTATATGGTCTGAAATTAAACAAACAAATTAATTAAACATTACTAAATTTTATTTCTTTATTTAAATTAAGCACATATAAATTGTTTGCAACCACTTACATTAAAAATGTTCAAGGTAAATCCAATGAATATTTTTTTCAGTGTATTAAGATTAATATATGAATGTAATCTGCCTTAAACTGGCGTTATTGATAATTATGATCAAGTTGCTTTTGAGACTATCAACATAAATGTGCCTTTAATTATGCCCTTTACTTATAAAATGCATGGTTATTCTCATAGCTTGACCCTGAACCATGTTTCTGCAACAGAATAAAAAATAATTAGAATAATTATATAAAATGTTGCCTTTTTCTTGCAATTGTGAATTTATATCTTACTTTTTTTTTTAATAATTATTTTTAGAGGTTTATCATTTTACTGGAACAGGATAGTTGAGGAAAGACAGGAAAGCATTGGGAGCAGAGAGAGAGGAAGGATCAGCAAAGGACCTAGAGACAGGAATCAAACTCAGCTCTCTGTGAGCACCATGGTGCTATATGTCGGCACACTTAACCACTCGGCTGTAGGCGCCAAGTTTATATCTCACAATTGACTGACTTTCCTTCTTGGAATTCTGAGTTTGTAATTCATAGTTGTGAGATGAATCTGAATTGTGAGATAAAAAGATGGAATTGTAAGAAATTAACTGAAATTAAATTGGATGTGAGATGTCCTAACACAGAATTACAAGCAATTTCCACTTCACAATCCTGGATCCAGTTTACAATCCTGCGTTTATTAGACATTTTTTTGAAACTGCAAGAAAAAAAGTCAGAAATGTGGGATAAAAGTTTAAACTGTGAGCAATAAAGTAACAGTTCTGAGGAAATAGTCGCTAATTTGACATTTAAACTAAAGATTGATATAAACTCAGAATTTAGATTTGTTTACATTTGATAGTTTAAAAAATATATATACTTGATAATTAATAATTATGGTGTCATGGTGGCGCAGTGGGTAGCATGATCGCTTCACAGCATGAAGGTCGCTGGTTTGAGCCTCGGCTGAGTCAGTTGGCATTTCTGTGCATGTTCTCCCCGTGTTCGTGTGGGTTTCCTCCGGGTGCTCCGGTTTCCCTCACAAGTCCAAAGAAGTGCTATAGGTGAATTGGGTAAGCGAAATTATCCGTAGTATATGAGTGTGAATCAGTGTGTATGGATGTTTCCCAGTGATGGGTTGCTGCCGAAAGGGCATCCGCTGCGTAAAACATATGCTGGATAAGTTGGCGGTTCATTCCGCTGTGTCGACCCCAGATTAAGCTGAATAGAAAATGAATGAATTAATTAATAATTACACTATACTCGCTTTTTAAGAATGTATCAGGTTAGCACTGTCGCCTCACAGCAAGAAGGTTGCTGGTTCGAGCCTCGGCTGGGCCAGTTGGCATTGCTGTGTGGAGTTTCTCATGTGTTGGCGTGGGTTTCCTCCAGGTGCTCCAGATTCCCCCACAGTTCAAAGTTGAAGTCGTTCCGCTGTGGTGACCCCTGATAAATAAAGTGACTAACCTGAAGGAAAATTAATAATAATATTTATTATTATTAGAGTATAGTATTATTCTGAAAATCCTATGGATAAAATAAGCTTTCATAGCATGGACCATCAGATAATGCTCAAATCATTTTGTTGATACCCCAGAAATCCTCTTCATTATCTGTTGTATTTTGAGCTATAAAGTGATGCAATGGCCAGCAAAAAAGGGAAAGTGTGAAGGAGCGTAATCTCCAAGCAGTAATCCTCCGATGCTTTATGTGGCAGAGTCCTATTGGCGTGCTAAAACAGGGCAGTGCAAATGAAAGACAGGTCATGACAAGTCCTTGGAATTGCCTTTGTCTGCTTTGAGAAAGCACTTTGCCCCCAAGCGCTAATCTCAGCCCCTCTAATTTCTACAATAAGGTCTCATGCTCGCAAATAGCGTCAGATCCCTCTGCTATAGCAATTCACCATGCTGTCATGTAGAGGAAAAGTGTGCCATAAATTTCCAGGCTGCATGTTCACAGCCAGTTCATGCTATTCTGGTCATTTCATTGACTATAATAGCACTTGTGCATGAGGAAAGGTAACTGTATTACAAGGTGGAAATTTAGCATGAATTCAGCTATTCCCCTTGCCAGCTCTTAGTCTATAAATAAGAATTGCAGTTAGCAGATGGAGGTGTGGAAAACCTTGCACAAAGCTAGTAACAAGTGTTCAAGGTGTTACTTCAGACAACTCGTAAGCTCATATTATGTTCTCGGTTTTCCTTGTGTGACTATTTAGTAGTGTTTTCACCTTATACACTGAGTCCAGAGACAAAATAATTACTTATTGTCACAGTTGCTCTTCCAAAGCAGAAAGCACAGAGGAAAGTTGAGAGGAATGCTGGACACTGAGGTCAGTAACTTACTAAGTAAACACTGCTGACACTTAACGTTTGTTTGACCACATGACTGTTGACGTAAAGAAGTTGCTCATATAAAACAAGGCAAACACTCATTTTTATTCTACACTTTTTATTCATTTTAAAGGATAGTTCACTAAAATAATGTATCTGAATAGTCTTTAAAGGTTTTAGTTGAAAAATGGTAGGTGAAAATTGGCCTTTGGTGATTCATAAAGTGTATGTCAACAGCTATAAGCACTTTAAGACTCAAAAACAGGAACATACATAGACGAAACCAAATTATAGGGTCATGATGATTCACTGAAGCCTTAATGATTGGCTTATGCGGAAAAAAAAAACATAATTAGCAACATAAGCATATTACTTTACACTATTTGTCTGTTTTATATATATATTAAATCAATCAATATGTTTATTGGACTACTTTAATGATACCTTCAGGTAAGTTTATCCATTGTGAGACTTGCCATATTCATGAGTCATTTCATTCATTCATTTAATGTTTCCTCCCTTACAAGTCTTCAGAAATAATAGGTGATTCAGTATTGTGCAGAAGGAAGACATACAATTTTAAAAACACACGACTTCTGTAAACTTTGACTGGATTATTATTTTTAAGTGTACTGTCTCTTTAAACTCTGAGGACCCACAAGTCTTACTTTAACAGACACTTAACACGCGTTAGATAAACTCTTTCCCATATTAAAGATAAAAGGAACCGTTTACCATAAACTCCCAAGTATTGCAATAAGAGTAAATCATTCTTGTCTGCATCGTTTAAGTTAGAAACCATATGGTTGTTACGGACGCCACAGCATCACCTGTTCGCTTTACAGACCAAACCATTAGAATAACCTACTGCGATAACCTGGATTTATACCGCCAAATAGGCGATTTCCTTTACAGTCGAATTGTTTGCATAGATAAAACAATACTATAATGTATAGAAATTTCATTTCTTTTAAATAGTGTGGTATTTTATGAGTGGCACACCCCCGTCAACGCGCCTAGATGGTTTCGTCCTTATTGCCTAGAGGGCTCTTACAAATTACTGCTTGAGTGAGTTGCAACGTCTGCAGTAGAAACACCGTAAACGTTTGACGTCGTGCATAAAAAATAACTTAAACAACAACGTGTTAATATATCCGCACGTGCAATAAATTAAATACATTCCTCTGTCCCTTTTGTGGATATCTTCTCCGCGACTTCATTGGCTCGAGGTAAGCCCTTTGAACTGCGCAATGAAGCGAAAAGTTTCTCCAGCTGCTCAAACAAGTCGTGCTTAACTTGAATTGAGTGAATTATAATATATTTTTCTGTCGTTTTACTTATGTTTGTTGTTCAGTAGATTGTGATAACAGTCTGTGAAATGAAAATCTCAGTGACGTGTAGCAGCTCACTTAGTCACACTTAACATAACGTTTACAAGTGCAGATTGATCTTGTATGTTCTTTATTTAGAGGTTTTATTTGTTTGAGATGTTTGATGTAATTATGATGAGATAAGATGATTATATATTCATGTGCATTAGTCACAGCTGTGTATACAGTCTCACCTGCTTGCTACAGCTGTCATTAACATGTCAGTTCACACACTGTTTTATTGTATAGTGTTTAACAGTCAGATCAGCCTTTTAAATAGAAAATGAAGTTAACAGGTTTGTAGACATTTTTTGTTTGCTTGTTTTAATAACTTATTAAATGAGTTATTTCAAACGTTATATATATGATAGTATAGTGATAAGATAAGATATGATAAGATAGTTTGGTAGACGTTAACAATCATTTTACCTCCATGCATGAAGATGCGCTAATGATATGTTTTTAGGGTGATTTAATCATTCAAGAGGGAATTTCTCGCCTGATTTTGCATTAAGAATTGTAACAGGTATGTTTCACAAAAGTATCAATGTCCTAAAAATTGTATTAAAAATCCTTATTTAAATGAAAGATTTGAAGACCATTTTGGTGTCCACATGAAACTAAATATCTAAAGAAACCATTAAATGCAAGTGTCTAGTGTTAAAGTATATTGCTGAAAATGTTGTTGAGCATAAAATGTATGTATACTGTACATATTCTCAGATGTGTTCATAAAAATATCTAAAATAATATAGGATCATGTAAAATTTGATCACATTTCACATAATTAAAACATGTAAAAGATAAACTGGTAAACCAGGCAAAGTATATTGTTTTACAATGACATTTAATAAGGCGACACGGTTGCTTAGTGGACAGCACTGTCGCCTCACAACAAGAAGGTTGCTGGTTTGAGTTCTGGCTGGGTCAGTTGGCATTTCTGTGTGGAGTTGACATGTTCTCTCCGTGTTTGGGTGGGTTTACTCTGGGTGCTCTGGTTTCAATCCAAAGACATGTGCTATAGGTGAAATGAATAAACTAAATTGTCTGTAGTGTATGTTTGTGCATGTGAGAGTGTATGGGTGTTTCTCATGACTGGGTTGCAGCTGGAAGGGCATCTGCTGCGTAAAATTTATGCTGGATATGTTGGCGGTTCATTCCGCTGTGGCGACCCTTGATGAATAAAGGAACTAAGCTAAAGGAAATGAATGAATGCATATTAAAAAATAAGATGATTGTAGTTTTTTAGATGTGTTATTTTATTTTGTGGATCATTATTTTTTGAGAGGCAACGCCATCCAGTGAGTGTTGCTGTCCTGTCTCACACTTTATCTCATTCACATGTTTTGTCCCAGGACATTGGGTGCTGCTTTGTCATCAAATTCCCATAAATCCCTTGGTTATATCTCTCGTTGTTCTCTCTGAGTCAGGTTTTTATCTCAGAGCATTTACTCTCTCTTCATGCTCTCTGTCAGCTCTCTACAAGAGTCGAGGTGCGTGATATCTGTTAACATGCATCTGTCCACCAGATGTGCTCATGGTGGTTTGAAGGATCTTATTTGTTCTATTGCACATATAGGTGATTTTGACAGCTATTTGTTTTGAATAGTTTGCCCTGTGTGTTTATACCCCTATACTTACACTTGCTTTTTATTGTTGTTTACTACGCACATGGTGGGTTTATGACTTGTTTTGTTGGGTGCATTCCCAGCCACCCATTGTACCACATGACCTACGCCACTTCCTCACAAACAAAACTGCATTCTGCTTGTTCTGGCCATGTCCTGCCAGCAGGATTTATACCACAAGTATGGTTCAGGAACAAATAGTTCTATGACATTTGATATTTAATACTTTATTTGTGGTAGTGTGAGTACTAAATACAGTGGATTCAAACTGATTTTACAAGTGCAAATATTTTTATATTTTATGTCATTAAAGGCACTGACACTGAAGTAAAATAATAATAATATAGTGAAAATGAATCAAAACAATGATACCTGGAAATATACATTTAGGATTTTGTTATGACATAAAATTAAGAAGTATTACAGTATTTCAGTTTTTTTTTTATTTGATTGGTGATTTAGCATATATGATGTATAATTTACAGTTGAAGTCAGAATTATTATTATTTAACCCTGAATATATTTCCTCAATTTCTGTTTAACGGAAAGGAGATTTATAATAGCTTTCATAACTCATTGCTAATAACTGATTTCTTTTATGTGCCATGATGAAAGCACATAATATTTAACTGGATATTTTCCAAGATACTAGTATTCAGCTTAAAGTGACATTTAAAGGCTTAACTAGGTTAATTAGGCAAGTTAGGGTAATTAGGGAAGTCATTGTACAATGATGGGTTTGTTCTGTAGACAATCGAAAGAAAAAAACGTGACCTTAAAATGTTTTTAAAAAAATTGAAAACTTCTTTTCTTCTTGCTGAAATAAAACAAATAAGACTTTCTCCAGAAGAAAAAATATTATAGGAAATACTGTGAAAGATTTCTTGCTCTGTTAAACATAATTTGGGAAATATTTGAAACAGAAAGAAAAATCACAGGCTAATTATTTTGACTTCAGCTTTAAATAATGCTGTAGAAAAGTTATTTCTGAATAAAGCCAAACAGAAATGGTGACAAAAGATAAAAAAATATTTAATATCATAAATGTACATGTACTTAGTTTTGTAGAGAGATTTGAGGCTAAACAACAGGTAAGGAAGATGGAGGAATGCAATGTTGTTTTTACACAGATATTGGCACGTTTGATAATAATCACACTTTTCTAGTCATGATGTTTGGTTGCCTGGTATTACAGAAATATTAATAATATCTTAATACCATTTTAGACTTTGTTTCTTAACCAAAATGTTAAAAGATATTATTACCTTTAGTCTTAGCAGATGTTTTTAACCAAAGTGACTTACTGTGAGGAAGGGATGAAGTGATTCATTCATTGTAAAGACATCAAGTGCTACTAATAGAAAGCTTCTTAGTGTACTGTAAGGATTAAGTCAAGTGCTCACAGAAAAGATGTGTTTAGGTGCCTTTTGAATGTTATTAAGAATAAGAATCTAATTGGATAAATATATTCAGAATAAATCAATTCTTGAGTTACAGCGTTTCAGACATGACAAAAAACATTTTATCTTTATGACTATTTTTGTTAGTCCTTCTTCAGAAAAAAAACCGACACTTTTTTGGTTTTCTTGTTTGTTCACAAGAGACAGTGCTGATTTCACCAAGTTTCCCAGTGTTGGGTTGCGGCCGGAAGGGCATCCGCTGCATAAAACACATGCTTAATAAGTTGGCATTTCATTCCGCTGTGGTGACCCCTGACTAATAAAGGGACTACGGCGAAAAGATAAAGAATAAACGAAGTATGACATATTCCTGGAGTAATAACTATGTTGATCCTGGAACAACATTCCAGTTAGCCAATCAGAATGAAGGGACACGTTTACTGCTTATGTTAAGTTTAGGTTTACGGTTAGGTTTATTCACTTCTACATGATTGTTATCCAACTATTTTCCCCTCTGATTTTGGGAATAATTTACAGTTATGGCACGTATTAAATTTTCGAACAAAAATGATGTTCCAGGATCAACATAGATGTTAATCCAGGGTCGCATCTTACTTGGCAAAATCATGACATGCTTGTTTTGTGATCCTGAAAATGCAAAGCTTTGACAACAGGTTTTAAAGCGCAATGTGGAACTTTGCGAATGTGAGTCTTTACTTCTTTTTTTTGCACAGCGACTTGGCCACCTACAGGCCTGGCATACATAATACTGCATTTTTAGACAATGCTTTGACAATGTTGTTGACTGAACTCAAATCTTTAAAAAAACAGGAAAAATGTTTTGTTTTTAAGTACACAATTATCATATAAACATTCTCTAAGTCACGATTTGTTAAATGCATCGTTCCGAAAACACACAAAAAACGAAGATAAGCATCAGCAAGTCACATTTTACAATTTTATGCTGATTTACAAAAAGAAGAGTTATTTTCATGAAAATCTGGTAGGTGGAATTACATTAATTTAATTACATTATTCTTCAAAAGTTGTGCATTTAGTTGGCTATGAGCTTCTTAGTCATGAGTCAGAGTGTCTGCAAACCCAGATTTGAACCTTTTTGTAACTTGTTGTGTAACTTGGATTACCACAGTAGACCTGATATGGGCTCTTGCTTTCACACAGAGTGGTCATGTTACCTCCACATGATGATGTAACTTTCAGAAAGTAAGAAGAGAGCTATATAACTGCATAATGAATGATGTAGTGGCACACCAGAGATTCAAGAATGGAAGCGATCACCATGTTTTTTCATTTATTATGATAACACTATTATCCTTTCATAATGAATGTGTTCTGATGGGTTTAAATTGCATTTTGTGGCAAAGCATGATTTTATGTGGCATCATTTAGAAGACTTTGTTACAGACAAAAGTCGAAACAAATGGATTTCGGGAACATTCAGGAAGTTATTAGTGTATTCGACTAACAAGTATATTTATTTCTTCCTCTCCACAAAGGGCTCAGCAGTAAATTGAGAATTCGCACAGTTGCTCCTACCACAGGCCTCTGGGATACTGCAGAATCGTGGCCCTCGACGCTGGATGAAATGCCTCAAGGGACTCAAACTACAAGGTCTTAAGAGTTCCTCAGGTCCATCTCCTTTGTAATTGCATTACACCTTATTCATTAGATCTACTGTCTTATCCATCCACAGGAGCTGAGGATTGATCGAAAGCTCAGTTTAGAAGACTTCCCATTGCGTTCTATGGAGGTCAAAGGTCACCTGATCACTGCCATGGGCTTAGGATCACCTGGTGAGCCTATTTTATTATGCATTCATGCATGATATATTAATATACAGCCATGAAATTTTTTTTGAGAAATTAAGAGACCTGAAAATTCTCAGTTTCCCTGGATTTACTTGGTATGGACAATAAGGGCCCTATCTACACCTGGCGCAATAAGGTACAAGACGTGTTTCCCCGACGTATTACTATTTTCAGACCAGCGCAACCCTAATTTTCCCGTTTTCCGCCATGTTGTTTAAATAGCAAATCCATTTGTGCCACTTTGTGGACTCATGGGTGTTCCGGTTTAAAAAAGAGATGTGTTAAAGGCGCATTGTTAGTGCGTTGCTATTTTGAGAAACTAAAATAGACTGTGCAATAGACCAGTTGAAAGCAGGTCTAAAGTCCAGCACAGAGCACGCTAGTGTTGTGCCTCGCTTACACATTGCTTAAAACATGCAGGATGTCCAGCAGTACACAAATATCTTTACAAATGAAGAAGAATTAAAGGATTAAAATATTACAAAAATTATAATTTTTTACATAAATATGAAAGCCACTGCCTCCATGCCTTCATCTCGGGGGGCTTTTTTCAGTTCATGCACGCCAATTTGCTTTTGTATAATGTTGTTATTATTAGTAGTATTATTTATTATATGCATATTTATATTTGTTTTATTAAAAACAAGCTTAGATTTGTCCACCTGTCAGGTTTTGGACCATATGGGGCATAGCATGTGTGTTTGGATATAACTCAGTTTTTTAACTCAGATTATTAGTTTGCTGGAGATTAGAATTGAATTTACAAATAGTTTTGAAACAAATCTTTGCGCTTAACAAACAAAATTAAGTATGTAGGCTAATTGATGTCTTCACACCGTTTCCTTATCCATGAAAGAGAGAAAGAGAAAGTAAAAGTAAAGGCCGATTGTAGGAGGCTCGTTCTTTATCCTCGTACTGCAGATGCTCAGTTTAACTGTTTTCACGCTAGAAAAACTTCTGTACGTACACTTACAAAATCTGCCATATAAATAGCAAATGTGCCATGGTGCGACGCTACTGACTCTGAAAGGAAATGGGAGATGAGACTCTGATTGGTTTATTCTCTAAACACACTCATATCTCATCACGAGAATAAGAATAAGCCTATTAGACCATTTGCCGCTGTGCAGAGAATATTTTTCCATCCTCAAAATAGCAAAAGTGGATTCGGACACGCCCTTAATGCTTTTGCACCGTACGCTTTAGACTTTGTGCCTAGATCGTTGAAATAAAGCCCTAAATGTTTGTATTAGCTTGATCCTATAAAGGTCAGTGAAAACATTGGAATTGTGTTGTCAAAAATGATTGTAAACATGGCACCTTTTGTTGTTTTATGTAAACATGGTTTAAATGACAAAACAAACAAATTTGTTTTAAATTGATAAGTAGTTTACAGAATAAATCTAAATGATTTTTTACTTAAGTGCATAATGGGCTGTATGCACAGCTAGTGTTTTTCAGCCAATGGTAAACCTCCGGTCAAGCTCAATGTGAATATTGTAAATTTTATAAGGTTCCTTTTACAGCATCGACATCGTAATGTAATTACAATACAATCAGTTAAAAAACTTAAGCATTCATTTAGTTGTTAAAGCATGGAGATGATAGACCGCGTAAACTCTAGAGCCATCAGCGGCAGCAGGCTAGCACAGAAACTCCATTGAAAACACTGAGGTAAAATAAATGTTCATATTTTAAAGAGATGGCGGGGGGAAAGTAAATTTAACATAGTACTTCTTGTTCGGTCTGAGACCCACTTTATATCGTGAATCCATCAGGCAGTGAAGATCAATTATTTTTAAAGAAAACAGATCTTAAAGATGGCCATCCAAAATTCCAGACTTTTCAAGTGGTCTTAATTTTAATAGCTGTATGTGGAATACTTGAATATTTTTTAATTTTTTTATTTATATGCACACTTTATTATTTTTTTGTAGTTGTTGTTATTTTGCATTGGTGGATTTTGTTATTTAATGTATTTTTTTTTGTATGGAGCCATGTGTATTTTTTACTAAACCCAAACCTTTCACTGTAAATGTGCATAAACATATTATATTATATCATTTATTTTTTATTATTATGTTGATTGAGTTTTCACATTAATACAGACATAACAGTATATTTAAATGACATATAATTTATAGAAACATCAGGCATCAGTTACCTATGGCTGCTGCTAAACGTTTTAATGAATACAATGATTTTCCCTCTCTTATCTTATTGTGCCACAAGCTGGTCCCACATGAACATTACAACATTAAAACCATTGTACATTGTCCATAAACAAACTGTAAAACTTTTAGCCCCAAAAAAACCAAGGAGCTATCATTATTGTAACTGTATTGCTCAACATAAATTACTAACATTCGATAGTTTCTTATTTTATGCTGATGTGTGTTTACTGTTTAAAATATTTAATGATCTTGCACCACCACCCCTCAAACAATGTGTAATTGTCTGTAAGGACAATATAAGACAGACAAGGTCATCGGTTAGAGGTGATTGTTCAGTTAAACTTAAGAGAACTGCTTTTGGACAATGAGTTTTTTCAGTTAGAGCAGCAGAAAGATGGAATAAAATACCAGTGCATATCAGAGAGAGCACAACTTTTAATAATTTTAAAACTCTTCTTAAAATTTGGCTTAAACAAAATCAAATATGCAACCACTGATTTTATTTTATTTTATTGACAATGATGTATTGTATGCATTGTACTATAAGTGTACGTTGTATTATTTTTACTGTTAAATTTGTTACAATTTCCTGCCCAGGGACTACAGATGTAAAGTAGCTTTATAGCTAACTCTGGCAAAACATGTCATGTTGTACATTGTCCCTGAATAAAATAAAATAAAATAAAATAAAATAAAATAAAATAAAATAAAA
>CAIGQQ010031349.1:1214488-1233195 GCA_903798035.1 Danio albolineatus
AATAAAATAAAATAAAATAAAATAAAATAAAATAAAATAAAATAAAATAAAATAAAATAAAATAAAATAAAATAAAATAAAATAAAATAAAATAAAATAATAAAATAAAATAAAATAAAATAAAATAAAATAAAATTGTATCTATTTTATTTAATAGGTCTTAAATATTGCCAAAGTTAACAGTTTTACATGTTTATCTTTCTGTCTCATACTAATCATGCTTATGCTCAGATGTCCAGGGCTGCCAGGACAGCAAACTACAAGCAGAGCGAGTCTCAGAGCTGCAGGAGCGAAAACAGAGTCTGCAGAGTCTTCTTAACAGTCGACTTGGAGAGCTGCGACAAGTCTGTCTCCTGGAGGCGGTGAGAGATGCTTTATTCAACTTTGGAACAGTATTTGACTTTAAGGCAGCTGCTGTGAAATATTGCTCTCTCAAAGAAACAAACACAAAATGCTGACTTTAGCACTGAAGGCAATGTGCACGCAGCTGTTTCACAAAGTTTCTAGGTCTGCATGATTTATTTATATTTCATCTTCTCTGCCTCTCTGTTGTGAAAGTGAATTATTTTATTTCATATGTGACATTTTAAAGATCTGTTTGCGTTTTTCCTAATTGCAGAAATGCCAAAAATGTAAACAAATAAATAAATCAGAACTAAGTGTACTCTTTAGAATACTCTGTTGTAACTAATGGTGCCAACGAGTCTGATATTTTGTAGTGAAGTGATTAGAAACAATTAAAATTTCAATGTCTACACAGGAGCTCACAGGAAAACTTCCACGGGATTTTCCATTAGAAGAAGGTGAACGACCTCCGTTTGTTCAACGCCGAGCTGGATTGGGTCCTTATGTCACCTCAAAAGGAGACGTGAGTCTGATTGCTAAAACCTTATGTAAAGTTTATTATTACAGTTTGAAGGTGTCATGGCATTATATATTTTTTTGACTATTATTAATTAGTGCTATCAACTGATTAATCATGATTAATCACATCCAAAATAAAAGTTTGTATTTGCGAAATGTGTGTGTACTCGCTCTGGATAAATATTGTGTATTTATAAATAAAAATATATAAAATACCCAAAAATACAAAACCAAAATTTTTACATATATTTATATATAATTTGTAAATAAATATTTAGTTTTTAATTATACATAAACATTTTCTCAAATATATACATGCATGTTTGTATTTATATGTATATACAAAATAAGGCTAGGCAAGGCAAGGCAAGTTTATTTACATAGCACATTTCATACACAGTGGCAATTCAAAGTGCTTTACATAAACAGAAATCAAATTAAAGTATAAGAAAATAAAAACAAATAATAAAAAAACAGATTAAAATGTGTTAAAACAAGTTATAAAAGAATGAAAAAGAAAAGAAAGACACAATAGACATAACAGAATAAAGCATGAAGCAAATAGAATAAAAATATATAGCACACCAAATATATGTAACTTGTGTAAATAAAAGGTGTTTTTTTGGATGTGATTGCGATTAAATCACATTTAATATTGTGACAGCAATGTTTAATGTTCCTTGATGTTCACTTATACTGTTCATAAGATACCTACCCCCTTTACCCCCCTCCCCTTGTCACTGCATAGGATACAGCATCAAAGCAGAGTAAGGTTTTGACAGTGTCATCCATATAAAACTGTCATTCACAAAGAAAGCAATATTATATTAATAACTGAAATATTGGATGCAGCTGCTGTCAGATCTAGTACAGCCGACTGCTTTTCTCTTTGCAGTCTCTCCATTTCACTTTGTGTCATTTACTAAACAGTCTGCAGTCGAATTCTCTGAATAAAAGCGTGTAATCGTCCAAAATGATCCATGACATCATTAAAAATAAACCATCCATTGCTTACTGATACCGAGATCCTCCTGAAGTTTGTACTGAGATACAAACAAGCTGTTTAAACCAGAAGTGTCAAAGCTCAAGTTTTTCTCCCTCTTCAGTTGTCCTGTTTATCAGTACATTCGGGTGTGTAGGGGAAGTCAGAAACTGAACACACATCTGTATACGATATCTATCGTACAGTGCAGCAGTGATTTGTAATCAGTCTGTTTAAGTTTGACGTGATGTAAGATGAAGCCAGCATATGCTGTAGTACATCAAGTGTGAATCATTGAGTGAGTAAATACCATTGGGAGGAGTCTATGCTATGGAGGCGGTGTATATGCAAATGATTGCATTCATGCGACGTCACATGCCACATTTTTACAATTTAACTAAATAAATGCTTTATCCATAATGAGGAGGACATTTTAAATGCTGGATTATTGTTTTTGGAACAAAGTCCTCTTATATGTCAAAAAATCAAAACAACTTTGATTTCTCGTGTCATGACCGTTTTAAAGGCATAGTTTCCCCTAAAATTAGGGCTGTACGATTTTGGCTAAAATGAGAATCACGGTTTTTAAATTTGTTTATTAAAATCAAGATCACGATTTTCTCGCGGTTTTATAAATGTAAAATAAAGGTTAATATGAGTAGCCTATTATTATTGTTATTTCTCAAACACATGGTAAAACAACAATAATAATATTGTTGAGAATTATAAAGTTGAATTATTGTGTTTAAGACATATGCTTGTCATTTGTCATTGACAACATTGACAAGTAAAATGAAACATTTGTCATTATCAGATTTCCTCACACTATTTTCAACGTTATATAGGCTAGAGTAGTTATACAGGCCCAGTAAACATTTATTTTCATGCACAACACTTTGTGTTTGCTATGAAAGAAAAAAACATCAAATGCTTGTTGTAATCACAACTGTAAAATGCGATATGATCACTTAAGTGACGTGCGCGCTTTCGGTTTCACTTTTACTGCTGAGTGCGCTCATGTCATGGCTGCTGCCGCTGAGAAAAAAACAACAACAACAACAAATCATACTTCCTGCAAGGCTCCTCAAGCGATCACTGTGTGAAACTGAACATTATTCGCAGCCTATGCAGGTTTAGTTCACCAAAGTTGACATCATTGGTGTGTGCGAGCGTCCTCCAGGTAATAAACAACCAGTATGTCAGCTCATGTGCAATTTCGTGGCCGTGAATACACAGACAGAAATTACTTTTTGGGTGAATTACACCTTATAAATATAGTATGTGAAACTTTGTGTGGTGTCCATGTTGCTGAGCAACATACTGTATATAACTGTACTGTACTCTATGCTTCTCTTCTGAGCTTGAAAATATAATTGGCTGAATCATAGAAAAGCTGCATTAAGATTGTGTTGAATCTTTTTTCCATTAATTGTGCAGCCCTACCTAAAATGAAAATTTTTTCATCATTTACCCATCCTCCACTTGTTCTAAACCTATTTGAGTTTAGATCTTTTCTTGATCACAAAAGAAGACATTTTGAAGAATGTTGGAAAGCAGCAGCCATTGACATCTATAGTATTTATTGTTCCCACTATGGATGTCAGTGGGTGTTTTTTCCAATGTTCTTCAGAATTTCATCCTTTTGTGTTCAACAGAAGAAGAAACCACTTAAGTGTGAGTAAATGTTGGAAAAATGTCATTTGTCATTTGAACTCTTCTTTAAATACAACAATAACAATATATGTTTTGCTTATAGGATGAAGCAGGTCAGCGGCGGCAGATGAAGGCTCTTTTCAGTGGTGCCCTTCGCCGGAGCATTGATTCTGATAGAAATGCACTGCACAGTAAGAGGACTGTTCATCGGGGATGCCACACAGGTAATGTTACACACGCACAAATCGCACAAATGGTAATTTGCTAAAAAGGTCATACATTAGGAACGGCTTAACAGGATGTGCATGGTAACTGAGTCATTTCCCTTCATTATCCAAGACCATTGCCTTTGCTTGAAAGGGACAATAGACACATGTTGACAGACTCTGACATTTATAAATGACTTGATTATGTACTTTAAACAAATAGCTTACATAAACAGTTTAGATTAGAAACTGTGCCTTTGACGTCAGTGCTTCCACCAAATGCTTTTGTAAAATGTGGCCTTTTGCACTGCTTTTCAAAAGTTTGGAATCTCTCATGATTTTTATTCATACATTTATAAAAATGTTTTATTTTACTTGCTTCACCTCATCAGATAATTTTTTTTTTATGAAAATGCGAATTATTTTCAACATTTTTCTTGAGCACTAAAAAATTATTATTTTGAATTTCAGGTCCATATTCAAACTAATCAAACTAATGTCTGTATTTCCACTTGAGGAAGCAAGCACTCTCATCAACAACTATTTCAGCCCGCGTTCTCCAGCAATTTAAAAGTGCATGCTTATTGACTGTTACAGCAGAAAATGGCATCTAAAAGAAGCATTTTTTTTCTACTGAAAACTATATATTTATAATGTAAGTGACACAATAACATTGACTTTAGTAACTGTAATCTGGTTACACACATTTAAAATGTAATTCATTACATTAACGTGTTCCCAAAAATACAGTATACAGTACTCAGAGAATACAGTAATGCGTTACTGTGGAACATGTTACACCCAAATATGACCTAATTAGCCTAGTTTAGTCTTTAAGTTGTGCTTTAAGCTGAATACTAGAGTCTTGAAATTAGGCATGTGCCGGTATAAGAGTCTGATGGTATGATAATCTTGGATAAAAATATCACGGTATGACGGTATTATGTTTAATGCTCTAAAATATATTCTGTTTAAATGTCTGGCTAAAAAACAAAACCTTTTTCTCCTTTGAACACAACATTTTATTTTGAGAAACATTTCCAATATTTTGGGGCAGTAAACATGTCAGGCTAAATAATTACAACGAATAATTAACTTCTGCGGTCTTCATTTGTTTCAAAAACACTGATGTCTTAACAATTTACACCTAAAAAAACAACAACAAAAAAAAAAAAAAGTAAATAAAAAAATCTCACCCATACCTGAGGAATGGTATAGCAGAAATTTTTGGTGGTATGAAAACCCTGACTTTTCCAAACCGCGGTATACCTTGAAACCAGTTATGGTCCCATGCCTACTTGAAATATAATGTACTGTCATCATGGCAAAGATAAAAAAATCTGTTATTAGAAATTAGTTATTAAAAATATTGTTTAGAAATGTTGAAATAAAATCTCCTTTGCATTTAAACAGAAATTGGGGGAAAAATATACAGAGGGGCTTATAATTCAGATTTCATCTGTATGTACATTTGGTATCTTTTTAAGAAAACTGTAATAAGATTTTATTATAAGCAATAGAAGAATCTGATCTTTGTGCTCATCATTTCTAACTTTTCACTTCTTTCCGGTGCATGTCGTTTCTAATATTTAAAGAGGAAACTGTGAAGTCAGAGAGCAGTTCGATGTCAGACTCCACATCACATGACAACGGTGAGGCCTTGTGATATTCTGAAATAATAAAAGTACATCTCTATACTCCGATTTGTCCTCACCGGCCTGTTCACGACAAGCTATAACTGATGTTGTACAACCCTGTCATGTGTGGTTTACAGAGGACTCTTCTCCCAGTGTGGCACCTGAGCATCGCTCCCTGTCTCACCCTCGTCTGGCCCCGGGCAGTCCTGACAGTCGGCTCTGCAGGAAACTATCGCCTGTGGAGATTTACTACGAGATGAGGACTCGCCGCAACTCTGCCTCAAGCTCTGTGAGGTATGTTGAGGGGGAGGAAGGACTGTTATTATCACTAAACCAAATGGTTATGGTTTACATTACAGTTATAACAAAGGAATGTGTGCATATTTGTTCAGCCCAAGCCACTCACTCCCAAGAAGCGCATCTAATGTGGAGGGCAGAAGTGTTCCAGCCACACCACTGTTGTCCCGCACCGCACCAATCAGCGTCCATGTGAGGTAATGACCTGATGAGTTGCCGGTTATGGGCATATTAACCTGCAACACAGATATTTTCTGATATTCTGAAATACAGTAATAAACTTGCATCAATCAAAGTAGGGCTGTGCAATATGGACAAAATAATCATATTGCAATTTTTGGAACGAATATTGTGATTGCGATTTTTATTTGTGATTTTGGCAACTGTTTTTGCTTTTACAAACGCGCTACATACATGCATTCTAAATGTATTCAGTGCACAAGAAGCCCATAACAAATCATTTCAAAGTAAAATGACATAGTATTAAGTTTAATAAATAAAACTGTAGTAAAATTGTCTTTAAAACAGACAACTATTAATAAATGAAGATGAACTAACCTCAACTCAAGTTAAACATACTTTACACAGCAGTACTCACTGCTTGATAAACAAAACTGTAATAAATTGTCTTAAAAACAGACAACATGAAAAAATAAAGATAAACAAACCTCAATTCCAGTCAGAACAATAAATTAAAAGCTAACGTAAATCAAAACCACCTATTCGGTTCTCGCGCTCAACTTCGTTGTGTGCGGAGTGAGCTCTGATTGGTTAACATCTTTCTCCCGCTCAGCGTATAGCTGCAATTGCCCAGTGTGCTGCGTCAGCTCTGATTTGTTAACATATTAAAATCATGCGCACAAGAACGTGAACAAAAATCAAAATAAATTAATAGATAAAATTGCAGCCTTTAGATTTAGAAATTGCATGTGCTTAAATCACGATTTTTTTTCTTTTCTTTTTTTTGCGGTTAATTGCACAGCCCTAATTCAATGGTTTGTGGTGAAGTTTTAAAAATATATATTTTGAAACTTCTATGTTCACCAATGTTGCATTTATTTGATCAGAAACAGTAATACCAGTATAATGTGTAACGTTTTTTTAATTAACTAGAATATGCCTATTTTAACATATTGTAATTTTATTTTTTGTATTAGCAAAGCTGAATTTTCATCACTTTAGTGTCATTGATCATTCTGAACATGTTGAATTTGGCCTCAAAAAATGCATACATATTATTGAAGTAAGTTGTGATGATTAATGTTTTTTGTGTAAGCTTATACATTTTCTCAGCATCATTCGAGGACTAGAAAAAAAGAACATTTATTTGAAAAGGAGATCTTTTGTAACATTGTAGATGGTTGTTATAAGTTTAATGCATCCTTGTTCAATTAAATAAAAATTTATAAAAGCACTTATTGACCCAGAGTTGTGAACATTAGAAATGTATATTACATTAAAGTTCTTTAAAATATTCTTTTCTGATTCAAACTTTTTAAACGTATTAAAAATGTCTGCCATAGTTTATTTTGAATTTAATCTGATTTATTTGATGCATTGTTGCTGAAAGAGTATAATAAACTTACCTAAAACACACTAACCCATCTCTTTGAATATACTTCACAAAAATTTTGAGAATAAATAATAGAAAATATTTATTATTAATTATTTTCAGTACAGAATGAACTCTTTCTTGCTTTGTCAGCAGTCTTTTCACACATAGGCAAGGCAAGTTTATTTATATAGCACATTTTATAGACAATGGTAAATCAAAGTGCTTTACATGAACAAGAATAAAAGAAACAAGAAAATAAAATGATTAATTACTTTCTCTTTGCTAGATTGGCTTTACCGCAATGCATATTGCAGTGCCAAAATAAAATATTTCTCCACACAGCATCACTTTAGGGTCTCCTATATGTTCAGGAGTGCAGTTTCAGATGGCTTCCTTCAGCTCAGTAGATTATCGCTGTAGATCCACTTTAGATTCAGACATGCATTAAAAAAATGATCTGTAATAACTTCTGATCTTTTTCTCCTGCCAGGCCGGAGGTGTCTGGTGGCATCGCACTAAAGCAGTGGTGTGGCAGTCCAGATGTTCCTCAGTTTGTCCCATTGGCATCTCTTGAGGGATCCTCATCAGAGCGCCGCAGCTGCCCGTACAGCTCTCGTGCCCGTCGTAGCAACAGCTCAGAGGCACTACTTGACCGCTCAAGCCTTCCTGAACCCACGCCTCCCCGAAATGGCATGCCGAACCGAGCTGGACCATACAAGAGCTCCGAGTCCCTCACTGATGGAAAGCTCCGTCAGATCTATCAAGGCAGTCCAGAGAGGCAGATGATGGGATTTAAAGACCAGGGTCGCATGCGCTCCTCTCTTGGAGGGCAAAGCAGTGGCACGGGTTACAATGAGATTTTAATGGACTACATTTGGGGTAAACAGCAAAAGAGGCCCGTCCAGATTCCGCAGAGCCAGTCAGCAGGACGAATCTGGCCGGACTTCTCCACTCCTCCTTCGGGTACTCCTCCACACTATAACGGTTTCTCCCATTCGCAGTTACATCTGGCCGCCGCTCCCTCTTCCTACAGCCCAATGCTGTTGCGGGGCCAAGAAGCTGAGCCGCGTCGGGTCAAAGTGACGAGAACAAAATCCTGCGGACCCTTCATCCCTTTACAGCAGCACCCACAGGACACGGTGCTGTTCTCTGCGTATGATCCTTCATCAGCATCCACCACCTCCTCTATTCCCAATCTGCTCCCTCACCACACTGAGCTGTCTACCGCCGCAGCGTTTGGCCGCAGATCGGCTCAGTTCTCTCTGCCCACCCCCGAGGACTCAACTCGCAGTCTGCACAAGGCACTCGCTCTGGAGGGCCTGCGGGACTGGTATCTGAGGAACGCCTTGGGCTATTCCACTACAGCGAAAGGCCACGACGGACTGTCCATGCGCCACTCACACACTCACCACCTGGTGCACCAGCCACAGTCCATTGCAGCCGACCCGCTGTACTCCGTGCACCGTCAAATACCTCAGTCAGCTTCATTTCACGGCCATCCTTTGCATGCCAGGTGAGTTTGCCACTTTTTCATTTCACTACACAGCAGGGATTTAATGCTTCAGGAAAAGCTGAAAATAGAAGTGAGTTTTCCCAGAAGTGGGACTTTTCATTGATTGGAAATGTCATGGATGCCAATATATTACATTTTAGTACTGTATAGTCACTAGCTACTTTAATAGGTACACTTTGATAGTACCAGGTTGTACCCACTTCTGCTTTCAAAATAGGTCTGAATTGTCTGAATCTTTTGACATATAAGAGCTCACAATACTATCATAATCATCATGTTTAACTTTGTGGTACTAATACTGAAGACCGTCTGAAGAATGCTCTATTCCAGTGGTTCTCAAGCTTTTTTCACCAAGTACCACCTTAGAAAAAAATGGTCTCTCCAAGTACCACCATAATAACCGGTGTTGAAGTACAGTAGCATGGTAGGCCTAATTAAGCAGATACAGCACTGCACAGTTCAAAAACAAGGCAGATTAATTATTCTAATTAAGAATCTTTATTATTGTCAGCCACTTAAATAAAAGGTTTAACCTATTAAAATCAATTTACTGATCACATCGGTGTTATCATACGTGTCAAAGGGTTAAAAGTGTGTTAATATTTTTACTTAATTTATTAAGAGATTCCTCCTCGTACCACTAGAAGGAAGCTTGTGTACCACTAGTGGTACGTGTACCACAGTTTGAGAACCAATGCTCTATTCTATGATGTAATAGATGGACCAGCTCCGCCCCTGCAGAAATCCAACAACCCCTTCTACTTTACTGCCCGTTTACCCTGTTAATATCAAAACAGTCAGCCAATCAGAGCAGTGGGTGTTTACTTCTGAGTCTACAATAAGCCCCACCCATTCAAATCTAAAGTGACCAAGTGTATGTGTACAGTTGAAGTCAGAATTATTTACCCTCCTGTTAAATCTGAATTCTTTTATATTTTTCCCCCAATTTCTATTAAACTGAGAGATTTTTTCAACATTTCTAAACAATAATTTTAATTACTGATTTCTTTTATCTGTGCCATGATGAGAGTACAAAATGTTTTACTAGATATTTTACCAGATACTAGTATTCTGCAATTTAAAGGCTTAACTAGGTTAATTAGGCAAGTTAGGATCATTAGGCAAATCATAGTATAACAATGATTCATTCTGTAGCCAATCGAAAAAAATATTGCTTAAGCGGGCTAATAATATTGACCTTTTAAAAAATTGACCTGCCTTTATTCCTGGCTAAATAAAACAAATAAGTCTTTCTCCAGAAAAACAAATATAGGAAATACTGTGAAAATGAGGATATGCGGATATGGGAAATATTTGAGAAAGAAACCACATGAGGGCTAATAATTCTGACTTCATCTGTATATACACCATACACCAGTGTTTCTCAACCACGCTCCTGCAGGACCACCAGCTCTGCGCATTTTCCAGGTCTCCTTAAGCAAGCGCACCTGATTCAGATCATCAGCTCATCAGCAGAGACTGAAAGACCTGTAATAGGTGTGACAGACAAAGAAGACATCCAAAACATGCAGTGCTGGTGGTCCTCCAGGAATGTGGTTGAGAAACACTGCCATACACAATATCACAGTAGTTTGAACTGAATAGTTTAGCTGCAAGACAAATGACCATTTACTGTTTGATTTTCTTTCTTCATTATGGCAGGTCTGTGGAGCTCTCTCTCTACCCAGAGCCCTTTCCTTCAGAAGGGACAACTCAGAAAGAGTCCGGCTCTGAGCCTCCATCACCTGGAACACTAGTCTGACCGGCAGCCAAACACACACCAGGATCTAAAATGCAACATGTTGCAATATCTGATGCAATGTTACATCTATAGGTATGCAACAGGCCGATACTGTGCTCAAATACTAGGAAAAATCTATAACGCATCCTTTGTAGCAAAAATGCTGCCTCTCAATATACAAAAGACAGCAGAACAAAGCAGCATTTAAGTAAAAATTATACAGCTTTGGAAAAAAAAACTAAAAGGCCGTTGGAAATTCCCAGTTTCTTTGGATTTACAATTCAAAGTTATGTTTTTTAATAAATTATTTTAGTCTTATTCTGTTAACTACTGATGATATTTCTCCCAAATTTGATCAAATTATCATTGTAATATTTTCATTGATTTTAAATAAAAACGACATTGTTCTAACTTTTCTAACCACAATTCTAACTTCCCCACACATAATGAACAACATTTTTACACATTACATAACTACAAACACTCTCACACCCCATAAAGAAAAGGAGAAAAGAAATATATGTTTATTATTTATTGAAAGGTAATTTGGGTAAATTTTCAATTACTGAATATAGTAGCTCCTGAACATTCAATGTAGGATAGAAAAGGCTGCTAAACCTCATAAAACTCTTGTAGAACCTTGGATGGTGCTCGAGTTTAAGATAGCACAACACTTCTAATATCCAGTGTTTTTGGGATGGTGGGCTTTCTTTTTTTCTACCTGAGAAGAGTCAGGCGTCTAGCCAATAATAAGAAGGCTATGATTTCTACATGATTAGCTGATAAATAAGATAATAATTTTTTTTTGCATAAAATAGCAACAATGCAGGGCGGCACAGCGATGCAGTGGGTAGCGCTGTCGCCTCACAGCAAGAAGGTCGCTGGTTCGAGCCTCGGCTTGGTCAGTTGCCGTTTCTGTGTGGAGTTTGCAAGTTCTCCCCGTGTTGGCGTGGGTTTCCTCCGGGTGCTCCGGTTTCCCCTACAAGCCCAAAGACGTGCTATAAGTAGGTGAATTGAATAAACTAAATTGGCCGTAGTGTATGTGTGTGAATAAGAGTGTATGGGTGTTTCCCAGTGATGGGTTGTAGCTGGAAGGGCATCCACTACATAAAATATATGTTGGATAAGTTGGTGGTTCATTCCGCTGTGCGACCCCTGATTAATAAAGCGACTAAGCCGAAAAGAAAATGAATGAATGAATGAATGCATGAATGAATAGCAACAATGAGCCATGTTTTCAACATGTTTATATACATTTTTACACAAGAAAATGCTAATGTTTTAGCTTCCAAAAAGTTACAAAATTAATATTTGATGAGCAACCAAGATCTTCAAACGCAAAAAACAAAAGCATTTTTAATTTTGATCAATTGTCATTTGTCATATTCTGAAAAAAGAATGATTTTATATCAAATTTGGATGTAATGTTGTCAGACTTAATAGAATAAACAAATCTAAAGTTGATTTAAACTCATACCTAATGAGTCCAGAGAAACTGAACATTTTCAAGGGGTATGTTAATTTTTCTTCCATAGCTTTGTACAATTATATGAATTGTCATTATGTAGGTCAATTTAGTGCACTACACCTAACTCTAAAGTTGGTGCATCCCTACATTGATCAGGAAGCGTCATTAAACAACAGAAACAACGAGCAGTGTGTTGGCTGTCATAGATTTAGTGCTGCGTTTGATTGTAAACTGGTGTTTACGAAGAGTTTTTTCCTCCATACTGTGTGTGTTAATGCGATGTTATTGTAATGTATCTACATTTTCAAAACAGAATATAAACTTAATCATTTCCTCTTCATCCTGAGATATACATATAAATATATTTTCAGAGAAAAAAATATAGATTATAAGATGTATGTATTCTGAATTACTATTTTGTAACTAATGTTTCAGGTTAACCCTCATTTAATTATATACAAGTCTACTCAGAGTTTAATGAACTCATGCATTTTAATGTACTATAACAGCAGTGAATGTGTTGCATACCTGTTTGTTTAAATCTATATATCTAAATATCTATATGTAGCTATGAAGAGTATGATAAAAGCATTTCCATATAGAGGGACCTTGAAGTGAGGATGCAGAGCTTTTGTCTGATTTCTGAAATGAACTTTAAAACTGTAATGCAGCGATTTAACCTTCAGCCTTTGAATTTACAAAATCTAAAGGACTGATGATGTAAAATTAATGTGACTGTGAACTGACAATGAAAATGAAACATTTAAACAAAGTAAAGGTGCATGAGGTTTTAAAATAAATCAATCCATCCCTATTAAATCCTTCATACAGAGTCAATATTTATTATTTAGTTGCTTTTGTTATTTTTTTATTACAAATAACTTTAAAAAGTTCGATTGGCATCAGACTCTGTACGAATAGCTTTGGAGCAAATATTGGTAGCAAATATTTTATATTTTGACACAAGAATTAATAAGCCCTTTAATAAATATAAAAATTAGACCAACTTTAACTAATATTCTTGTAGTTTACATGTTGAGAAGTGGCATAAGCTGGTCTTATGTCAGCTCTATTATGGTGCAAGATACCTTATATTTGTCTTAACCTGTCAGCATGTTATCATTCTAGTAGCTAAATAGGATGGTACATTTTTATCTTATTTTATTTTTTTACAGTAAGTTCTTAAAGGGATAGTTTCAATTACAGTTTTGTATACAATTTGCCCAATCTCATGTAAATCTTGAGTACCAATAGAGCATTACTGCATCTTTTCACCAAAAAGTCATTTATTTTTTAATACTAATAAGCGAAAGATACAGCTTTGGGATTCTCTCTCAAAAAACAAATGGTGTGTAAGTGCAGTACAGTAAGCACTTCTGCTTAGCAATTAACTACTACCTGTGAAATACAACCAAAAGCACAGTTCTTTAGAGCCGTTCTCTAGTAAGTTATGTGCAATGCTACAGTGACCGGGACACACCAAGTCAACTGGTCATTGGGCCTCTTGTAGGACTCACAAATCAACATAAAGTCAGCGTTAGCTGTCGGTGAAAGAGAGCCTTCTGACTGACTTTTTAGCTATGACTCAGAGCGCAAGAAAAAAACCTTGAAGTAAGTAAACTAAGCAAACGCTGCAAAAGTTAACACAAAGTAGCTGGCTGACATTTTGTTGCTTTTTTTTTTGTAAATATGAATTGTCAAACATTTGTGTATCAGCAAATTCCTCTGTAGTGAGTGAGATCAGAAATCACTCTAATATTAATTCTTATTGTTGTTGTTATTATTATTATCATTAATGGTAATAGTAATAAAAGCAATAATCACGGAGTAATAATTTTATTTGAAACTACATACAAGAAAGAAAAAAATAAATATTTAATAAATAAGTATTTAACAATTCAACATTTTTTTTTACATTTAATTACTGCTCTTAAAAAAACATTAAACAAAAAAAAACTGACCCCAATGTACATCCTTTCACGCAGGCTTCACTTAGCTGTCGTATGTTTGCAGTGTTCACACACAGTTTTTTGGTTCAGACCAGATACTGCCGATGCAAGATGACATTGTGTTGGTTTTCATAATCGCTAGTTCTTTGACATTGGCTTGTTGTGTCCAGAGCTTCACATAGGACTTGAAATGTGCTACTCTAGCCAGAGCAAAATATTCCGTTTTCAAAATTTGATTTGAATGTAAATCTATGAAACAATTTCTACCAAGCTAGCAAGCTACCTAGTTTTGGACAACGCTGATTGTATCATTGAAATGAATGGGTTTCGTAGCACGCTGCTTTCCATGTCCAGTGTGAAAGCCACTTTATTCTGACTCAGTGGAGTGTGTTGATGTCCGTGATCTCACTCTCGCTATTGTGTGTGCGCTCTACCATTTTAACTGAATAAATGAGACGTTCAACCCTTAATGACGTACTATTTTTAACAAAAAATACATGTCCATATTGTTTCTTAGTGTCAATAATTTGCATGAGAATCCATCTTTTTACACTGTAAATAACTCAGAACGCAGAAATGACAGTTTATTTACTCATTCAATACACATGACAAAGGTATGTAGGTAACTTTTTTTCATTTTCATTTTTTTACTGATATTTAGCTGTCGACTTCGTGAATCGTCAAGGATCTTTAAAGGGATCCTCACACAAAAATGAAGATTTACCTACCATTCTTTTACCTTAAAATAGTTCCAAGGCTTTATGAGTTTCTTTTTTTTCAGTTAAACACAAAAGAAGATATTTAGAAAAATGTTAAAATGGAAGTAAAGCATTAAAAAAAAACCTTCTTTCGTGTTTTAACAGAAGAAAGAAACTCAAACACTTCAATAAAATACTTACATTTACACTGGGCAGCCTAAATTAACAGTACATTTTCTTTTTTCCCCCTCAGAACTATCCCTTTAACAATTTACCTTTTCTTTTTTGTGCTATTTTCTTCCTAAAACAAAACGAAAAACAATAATTCTGTCAAATTCCTTTTGATTTCTGTTGTTTGGTACAGTTGATTCTGATGAACAGTATAATATGGTGTACACTGTATGAAATACAAGACTGTAGGTTGATTTTTGCCCCTGTATGAACTGCAAACTGCAGAGCACAGGACATGGTATGAGGGTTTACATTGTGAACGATGATGTTTCAATTAATACTTGGTTCATTCAACTTAAAGAATTTGTGTGTAGTTCCTACTCTTCATCTTTCGGGTTTGTGAGCTGGTATCTGAAACTCATGACCAAACAGCTGTGCATTGCTAGTCTCTTTAAGTGTATTTTGGTGACATAAATGTCTGTACTTGTAATTAATTATAAATAACGAGAAACACCTATATGTAGCAACTTGAATAAATATATATTGTATATTTATGAACTGATCAGATTTTGTATACATATTTATTTGCATAGTACATGCCTCTGCTTTGTTTACTCCAGCAGATCTCGTTGACATCTTTATGAATGACACCCTGTTCTGGCTTTATATTGTATCATTGCTGCTTTTCAAATCATTAATACATTGCTGACTTTTTTTTTTAAATATACTTTTTACATTGCTTTACTTTTTCATTTTTCATATCAACCATGGTCTGAGAAAAAAAAATCATAATAAAGATCATGAAACAAAGTCTTGATTTTTCCACAGTGTCTCACACTTATTGTAATTAAACACAAAACCCAATGTGGGTACATTTTTTTCTGGCTCACTCTCTGAAAGGCTGTTCGGTTCACATTACTTTTATCTTTGCTCATATTATTTTCACGTTTCACTGAGCACTTGGAATGTGTTGAACTTGTTTTCAAGCTACTTCACGTGCTCCCCTCCTGTTCAAGTAGTTGCAAAGAAAGTTCTCTTTTAGATATTCTGTTGTTATCTGTTAACACTTCAAGGGGATTTCTCCATATGTTTTAAGCATAAATATAATTTAGAGAGGTTCATCTTAAAGGAAAACATTTTTAGTAAGGACAATAAGTGCTGCTACCACATTAATGTCTGAAGTGCTAGTGTTTCACTTAAATTCACTGAAAAAGACATTTTGTACGATCAATTCAAGAGCATATTTTTGTTAAAGCTGAAATTCACACAAAAACAGGTCAATAAGGGTGCGATGTGACCAGTTGAAATCAAGTTCACTTGACAGTCGCTGCTTTTATTTAATTTGACCTCCAGGTGGCAGTATATACTACATATATATGTCTCATAAGGAGACCGTGAAGTGTAAACAGTTGTAAGTTGTAAACAAACTCCTAAATGTAGTTGAATTTATAAAGATAGTTGACACGTGTCATTTCTCCAGGAACATGCAGAATGTGGTAATCTTAAAATAAATATCCCGTATTGTCAGAATCTTAAATTCTATTCAGTCGGAATTAAATAATAAATAGTGGATGAACTTACTGGCAAACATCTGCAGAGGGCTTATTCAAGCCCTGTATTTGGTTTCTCCATGAGTAAAAATAGATGTGGTTTAAGTATGTATTTCAGTTTTCAGTACTGTTTGTGCTGAGACCGTTCGGAATAACTTTGTTACTAGAAATTTAGATTTCTCCCAATCCAAACCGTTACGAATGAATCGAATCATGAATCGGTTCAGTTGAATCACTGACTAAACGATGCACGCGTAGTAAACAACAGCAAACTGCTGAAAGATTTCAGTGAAAAACAACTTTAATTTCATAGTTGTTTCCAATAGAATGGTATGTATGACTAATTTTACTGTAATATAATTATCTTTACCTATTTATTGAACAAGTTTAATCAGTCATTTTACCATAACAAATAAATAGGCGACACTAAACCTAGTAGGCTATTAGTTGTAAACATTATTATAATTATGTTTCTTCAATATTCTACTTGCACACACAGACGAAAGAAGGCCATTCAGATTTATAACGACACGAGGGTGAGTGTGACATTTAAGCACATTCAAGCATGTATTTAGCAGTGTTTATCTGTTGCCATGCCAGTTTTCGATCCCTGGCCTAGTTTGGATTTGCGGTTTCTGTCTGGGGGTGTTTATTCCCCTAAAAGACCTCCGGTCAGACATTCCTCACGGCTCAGATCTGCCCAGAAGAGGTGAGAGAGCGAATTACAGGGTCAGCTGAGAGAGAGAGAGAGAGAAGAGAGAGAGAGAGAGCGCGCACAGATGATCAGTGTGTGTGTGTGTGTGTGCATTTGTGTCCTCGCAGCTTTAACAGAAGGTCCTTAAAAGAAAGAGACATTTTGTAAAAGGCAAAGGAAGATCCTCATTGAAAGTAAGAAACGTTTTTCTCTCTTTTATTCTTGAAGTGTTTAACATGCTTACAGTGTTTTTGCAATCTTGGTTGAATTATGAATATTTTGAAAGTATAGTAGGCCTACCTGTGTTTTATCATTAAGATAATATAATAGTTGCTTCCTTTTAATGAAGGTAATAAATGCTGTATGTTGATAGTTGATAACATTGCATTGTCTGCTGTATGCCTTTTCAGAGTCTTTCATTTAATTATAAATATTCTTGACTTACTGGATTCATTGGTCTTGAGTAAAATGTTAATATTTGTTATATTCTCTAATGGTCTGATAATTTCCCCCCAAAATTAAAATAATTTAAAATTATTTTCTATTATATATATTAATGATTGAAGGTTGAACTGGGTTGTTTCACAAAATATTGATTTCTGAAGACTTTTGAAGTTAAAACATTAATATTGTGTTGTGCTGAAATTACTATTACTGAAAACATATGTAGGCCTATATATAATTTTGTGAAAGGAATTGAAGGAAAATCCATCAGTAGTTTACAGAATGAAACAAATTACATAAAAAGTACATATATTGTTTTGTCATACCTTTTTTATAATTTAGATAATATAGTTTTATTACTCTTTTAAGAAAGCAAGCTATGGTTTTCTAATTAATGTTGTATGCAAACGTTGTATATGGTACAACCAATTCAGCCTTCAGCCTTTTTTATCATGAGTCATTTTGGCTCATTTTTGTAGATATTTTCTTGACTTGTGTCTAGTCTAAAATAGAAATCTAGTTAGTGTTCAATCTAGTTTAGTAAATGGTTCACAGTGTGTTTTGCTCAGCTGATTCCAGTTATCGTGTTTGTACATCATTTAATCAATTGTCAGTCTGTTTTAGCGTGCTGCACTGAAGCTTCACTATAAATTATTATCATGTAGCACTAATATAACACATCAACTTTTAACATAGAGAGTCATCTATAATTTCATCTATAAGAAGAATTTTTAAAAAAGCCAATTATCCTGATTGCTGCGAATCTCTCTGTATGAATAAACAGAATATATAATAAATATGTCCAATGCACTTGTATGCATTTAACATGCTCCTAAAAGCCAGACTCTGTGCTTCTCTCACAGCATTCATTGGGAATATTTTCTTACTAACAATGGCTGTCCATCAAAGTGTCCGAACTCTTCATTCCAGTCCAGCCTGAAGCTTCATTTGTGTTTTTTTAAAGCAAACCTGTGAAGCCCTTGTCATGGTCGTGTCTCGGGGGTCCTGCAAGGGTCCTCTTTGTCTAATAGCTCTTAACCTTGAGCTTGTTGCCATGCAACTCTCAAAATCCCTCTTGCAAGCTGTGTTTCTTTCTCTTCGTGACTAGTTTATTCTTTTATTTCCAGATTTAAGCCAGAGAAAATGAATGAATTAAAGTTTTTTTGGCACTAATATAACTTTATAGATCAATTTACAAAAGTATCAACACTTTAAGGTAATACAAAACGACACAATGCATTATTATTATTATTATTATTATTATTATTATTATTATTATTATTAT
>CAIGQQ010031349.1:1233205-1267771 GCA_903798035.1 Danio albolineatus
ATTATTATTATTATTATTATTATTATTATTATTATTATTATTATTATAAAGATAATAATAATAATCATTAATATCTCTATCTTCAAAACCAGTGTAAAAATAAGTAATTTGACAGACTAAGGTGTGTTTTGATGCTCTTAAACATTTGCTAAGTTTTGTTTCTGTACTAAAAACTATGCATTTAAAAAAAATCTTTTTTTTGTTGGTCATCTGGGTCAAAACACACCCCAATTGTGAGAGTTAAAAATAAAATAATAAATCAATTTGGTAAATTTGTGTTAAAATAAAATAATTCAAATAAAGTTGCACCATAAAAATGCATCATCTTCCACAAATATATTAAGTAGCACAGTTGTTAACGAATTTTAAAATATGTTTAAAATTGTGTAGTATATTGCATTTAAATTTAATTAGTTGACATTAGTTAGTGATAGCTAAACAAAGTTATAATAAAGTAATAAACCACTATTAAAACATCACCATTTTTTCTTATTCTTTCTTAAAACATATATTTTTAATTTTCACCAGATGTTGGTGACAACAAAAGTAATCTGTATATACAAAGAAAATAAAACATTTCATGTAATAAAAGTAAAGGACAGGAGAAAAGTATTGAACACATGTAGAAAGTGAGGTGTAAAAAGTCATGGAAAGACCAGAACGGAAGCTGAAAAAGATTGAAAGCAACATTGACCTTTGTCAGTGTAACTGAATAGCTGCTTCTATGCCAACATCTACATTACTAGATGATGAAGATTAAACCAGGGTGGACATTTTAACAAAACAATGATCCCAAACACAGCCAAGGAAACTCTCGATTGGTCTCAGAAAAGAAAATAAAGCTGCTAGAATGCCTCAGCCTGACTTGGATCAAGAAGAAACTAAAAGATGAGACCCACAGAACAGTCAAGAGGCATCTTGAAGCTGCAAGACAGGCTTTTATACAAAGAGTTATTTACATTTGAGTAGTTCCGTACCTTTTTTTTTCATTTTATTTAGAAATATGAGATAATTCCAGAGATAATATTAGATAAAATATTAGATAATACCAGAAAAAAACTAGATGGTTTTAGTTTATTAGTTAATGTTAATTAATGTTCCAGCATTTATTCATCTTTGTTAGCTCTGCAACAAAAATGGAAATCATAATACATTTTTTAAGATCAGTCAAGATATATTATAAAGTATTGCCTCAATTTTAACAGTACATATAATAAGTATTTGACGATTCTTTATGAATAAACTGATAAAATAAATAAATCTGCAAATATGTAGAACAAATTATTTATATTTATTGACCTGTATTTTAATCCTCTTCTCTACACCACAAGATAGAAAATGCCAGGAGTGAGTATTTTATTCCTGTACCCAGTATCTTCTTTTATGGACTAAATGAGCTACAGCCACAACAGCAGCCCGATGATCACATGAGAGAGATTTTGAGAGCAGGATTTATTTGCTGCATAGTAAACACCCATATCATTACAGCATAACAATAGAGGAATAGACAGATGAAAGCTCAGCTCTGAACGAGAACATTCATTTCCATATACATTCATCGCATGACCTGCAGGAGCGCAAACCTGTACCACATAATCAATGAGCAAAAACATATTCTACAGTATGCTTGTGTGTGTGTGTGTGCGCTGTCTCGAAAGCTGATATAATTGTATTATCTTAATAGTGAATATACTGATTGTTCCCAGGGATGCACAGTCATTTCTGGCTCGGTTACGTTTTTCACAATTTTACTGAAAGGTTCCACAGTAGGACATTACTGAAGCATGACCTGCATAAACATTTGAAGGGATGGAGAAAAAAATGATGCTAGCATAATTGAAAATATTGCTTGCTTCATAATCTAGGGCATATGCAAGTTTGGAGCTCAGGTTTTTTATGACAGTTATTGAGTTACAAATAATATTTAATATATACTATTTCCCTTAGTCCTAAAACAATAACTATTTAATTAATCAGTCATAACCATAGACTGTAAAAAAAATATGGACGTAGTATCCGTGACGTCACCTATAGGTTTCTAAAGAACCCAAAAGAAGCTACTAGTTTTATGTTGATGCTGTCTTTTAGTGATTTGATTGTTATTATTTTAGCTTTTTTGTGTTTGTTATCATCTACTTTGTATTTTTTGGATGTCATGTTTAAACTGTATATTTGATGTTGTTTAAATAAAAAAAAAAATCAATAAAAAAAGAAGGTACTAGTAGGCGTGGCCAACCGTCGCCATTTTGTTCGCGCATCATCGCACCAACCGAGGCATAACAAACAAGGGCAAAGAGGCGGAGCGTGGGCGGAGCTACAGGACGCATGTTGGCATAATATTTTATTACCCGCGACTCGTTTGTGTTCTGACCACACGTGCTTGGTTGTACACTATTTTAATAAAGAGTTTAGTCTGTTGAAAACACTGTTGTAATACATCAAGCCACTTAACACCGTTTTTATGACGTTTTTTAATAGGAAGAAAGTGCAAATTACATCCAAATACTTCAGATATAGTCTGTGTTAGTAGATGCAAGGGCTATTGATGAAATCCAGTCAGAACACTGTATGACAACGATTCAGATGACGATTTCATAGACTAAAGCAGAGTTCTGAAGAACATTATAAATCATAAATTATCCTAAATAAAGTAATTACATTTATAGAGATGGTATAAATATATAATTACACTTACCTGGGAAACGGAGGCCACGTGAATTATTTGTGAGCACAATTAAGTGCACACAGCATGCCATATTATCTGATAATTGCAGGAAATCATTCCAAAAGGCAACTGACTGTGTAAAGCCACATAAAACAACACAAAAATACGATGAATATGCCGAGATCAAGAGCTAATCAGCCGGAATCAGCTGAGGTGACGTGACGACGACCAGCGGGACTAGCTGTCACTCAAGTGGCCACGCCCTTAATTATGCAAACTTAATTTAGCTTAATATAAAGGAAACGGATGAGTTATAAAAAAATTCACCCCCCTCACAGTTGTCATGAAGGGTAATATAAGCTATATGAAGCAAAATCGTTCTTTGTATCAGGCTGTAAACACCTTTTTTTCTGCTGTAAAGTTGGCCATTTCACCAGTGGGCTCATTAGAGATTTGCTCTATTATGGAGCCAGGACTAGCGGAATTTTCGATGAATTGCAGTTTTAGTTACTTCCGTATTGGCTTCCCGAGGGAGAGCGGGATGTTGCCGCTTGGTCATAACTTTAGTATTTTTCAACAAACAAAAATATTAATTGTATCAGATAGGAATGTTATCATTAACAGAACATCAAAAGAACATACCGCAAATAAGATAACTTCATTTTACTTGCATAAAATGTTACTTTCTGATTAGATTTGATCACACTACTTGTACTGATTTGAGAAAAACAGCTAAATGTTACTAAATATATTTAGGTAAAGTTTTTTGGGTTCCCAGTACTGGATTGTGACTGGAAAGGCATTCGCTGCATAAAACATATGCCTGAATTCCTCGTATGTGTAAACATACCTGGCAATAAAGCTCTTTCTGATTCTGATTCTGAATAGTTGGTGGCTCATTCTGCCGTGATATCCCCTGATAATCAGGCACTAAGGCAAGGAAAATGAATGCATGAAATGCACTAATATAACTTTATGGATCAATTTACAAAAATATTTTTGACACTTTAGGTAATAAAAAACGACACAAAATGCATTATTAATTTCATCATCATCATCATCATCATCATCATTATTATTATTATTACTATTTCTCTCTTCAAAACCAGTGTAAAAATAAGTAAATTAACAGACCAGTGAGGTGTGTTCTTATTCATTTATTCATTTTCTTGTCGGCTTAGTCCCTTTATTAATCCGGGGTCGCCACAGCAAAATCAACCGCCAACTTATCCAGCATATTTTTACGCAGCAAATGCCCTTCCAGCCGCAACCCATCCCTGGGAAACATCCACACACACACACATTCACACTCATACACTATACGGACAATTTAGCCTACCCAATTCACCTATGCCACATGTCTTTGGACTTGTGGGGGAAACCGAAGCACCCGGAGGAAACCCACGCAACCACGGGGAGAACATGCAAACTCCACACAGAAATGCCAACTGACCCAGCCGGGGCTTGAACCAGCGACCTTCTTGTTGTGAGGCGAACGTGCTAACCACTAGGCCACCGTGGCGCCTAAGGTGTGTTCTGATGCTCTTACACATTTGCAGTTTTATTCCTGTACTAAAAACTATGCATTTAAAAACAAAATTGTTGGTCATCTGAGTCAAAACACAGCCTAATTGTGAGTGTTAAAAATAAAATAATAAATTTGGCCATTTGTGTTAAATCCAATTGTGTTAAAAATATAAAAGTTTAAATAAAGTAGCACCGTAAAAATGCATCATCTTCCACAAATATATTAAGCAGCACAGTTGTTTGCAAATTTAAAAATATGTTTGTATTTTTGAGCATGAAACATATTTAAAACATAGAACTTTACAGTATTTATATACAGTTCTGCCATCACATGATTAAATATATAAATTAGCAATCAGTTTCTTTTTTTGATCAAATAAATGTAGAGTTGGGGAGTAGAAAGTCCGTTTTTAAATAATAACAAGAATATAAATAAATAAAATTAAAAATGCATGTGAACAAGACTGTTAGTGCAGTTAAATTAAATAATATATTATATTATTGTTAAATTCGTGCCACAGTGGCGTAGTGGGTAGCACGATCGCCTCACAGCACGAAGGTCGCTGGTTTGAGCCTTGGCTGGGTCAGTTGGCATTTCTGTGTGTAGTTTGCATGTTCTCCTCGTGGTTGAGTGCTCCGGTTTCCCCCACAAGTCCAAAGACGTGCTATAGGTGAATTGGGTAAGGCTAAACTGTCTGTAGCGTATGTGTGTGAATGAGTGTGTATGGATGTTTCCCAGAGATGGGTTGCAGCTGGAAGGGCATCCCCTGCGTAAAACATATGCTGAATAAGTTGGCGGTTCATTCCACTGTGGCGACCCCAGACTAATAAAGGGACTAAGCCAAAAAGAAAATGAATGAATGAATGAATGAATGAATGAATTATTGTTATATAGAAAATAACTCACTAAACCAAAATGAGATTTTTCCATGCTGTAAAAGCCAGGTGGCTCAATGCATTGCCTCTACTTGATCTGACATTGATCATGAATGCTTCTTAATTTCTCTGTATGTGTGTGTCTAGTATGTTGGTGGAGTTGCTGTGCTGGTGTTTAGGGATCTCAGCGCTGTTATACGTCTTGTACTCGTGGCTGATTCCTGCAGCGGTGCAGTTCAATGGCAGTCTGGCGTTACTCTGGCATGATGTCATTGTGGAGCGAGCTCTGGATTCTCTGACCCGATCAACTCGACCGCAGGTGACAAGACACCTAGGCAAAAACAACATACTACTGTCAGTTTAGAGTATTTGGGATTTTCAAACAGTGTTTTTGCCAGTCTAATATAGAGATAACATTCTAAATACACTTTTAAGTTCTTGGATGTTGTTGCAATTTATTAGATTGTGGCTGTAGATTTCAATTACATTAAATACTTCAATTACATATTCGTAAAACAATGTTTTTTCTCTTGCACAAAGCCATAAATCTACACGTCAGCAGAACATATATACACCAAACTAACTCATATCTTCATTCTGAATGATTAAATTAAATTAACAGAAATTTTATTAATTCCACAAAAGTTCTGTTCTGGATGTTCATATTATATTTCACTTATATTGTCATTATTAAGAATTTCCCCAAATTCACTATCCCTTGACTCAAATATGTAAAAGAAAAAAAAAGAAAAAAGAATTTTGAACCTGACTTCATGCAATATTCAAATTTCCATGCTAATGTATGCAAATTAGTGCATATTTAATGAACTAATGCCTCATTTTCAGATTTAAGCATACAGTGCAGTGCTCAGCATAATTAAGTACACCCCATTTTGAAATTGAAGATTTTTATACATTTCTCTGTGAATATAGGGGTCATATTTCAATGCATTTAAACAAAGCAGACTTATTAAATGAATATATTTATTCAAATAATATTTTAGTCACTCACCGTATTTAGAAATAGAAAAATAATACATTTAAATTCATGTGAAATATTGGGGGAAAATTACAAACTACAAAAATTTCATATATTTTGTTTTTGTAAAATTTGTATGTAATATTTTTCTCTAACATAAATTTGGGTGTACTGAATTTGGACCAATATTATAAGTTATTTTGTTAGATTAGCTCCAGAATTGACTAATCTAATGTATATGCACAAATATAATATTTTAAAGCTTCCTTTAGAAAATATTGATTAAATGAGAGATTTGTGAGGGGTGTACTCATTTATGTTGAGCACTGTAGCATTTTAGAAAAGTTGTAATACAAAAATAGTTTGTCATTTTTACTTAATAGATGAACTGTAAAAGTATTTTGAAGACTATTATTTTAGAATTTCCTTACTACATTCTCCTGCAGTGTCTTGTCTTAAACAATGTTTTCTATCACCATAAAACAAAAAACTAGGATGCCTCAGCGGTGCATGCGGCTTTGTCTTGTAGAGTTGAATGCTGTTAGATGTTTGAGCCTCATAAACTCCATCATCACTAGACTTTGTTATGTTGTGTTTGTCCTGAGCAGCGTCTGCTGAAAGCTGTAAAGCAGCACGCGGCTCGTGGCGACCCTCAGAGCGTCATCTCGGCCATTGATCACTTCTGCAGACACCGCGAATGGGCTATGAATGTTGGAGATGAGAAAGGTCAGAGCACTGATTCTATTCAAGACTCAAATCATTGCTTTAATAGTTTCGTGACAGTGTATGTAAGAAATAAAAACAAAAAAAAGTTTCACATTCAGTGTGAACATTACATTTGAATATTTTACGGTTTCCCTTAAACTCAAATAATTCTTCTTTTGTTTACTTAATGCCATGAATCTGTAATTAGTTGAATAAAGGCTTAAAGGTGCAGTAGGCGATCTGCCTAAATGCTAACCGGTTAGCATACTATCTTTCAAATACAATCCCTGCCATCCAAAGCCACTCTTCCTGAAATCGTGAACGCGCACATTAAAGATGACAGAGACCCACTAGATCATGTCATTCATTCGTTCATTCGTTCGTTCATTCGTTCGTTCATTCTTTCTTTCGTTCGTTCGTTCGTTTTCTTTTCAGCTTAGTCCCTTTATTAATCTGGGGATGCCACAGTGGAAGGAACCGCCAACTTATCCAACATATGTTTTACGCAGCGGATGCCCTTCCAGCTGCAACCCATCTCTGGGAAACATCCATACACACTCATTTACATACATATACTACGGACAATTTAGCCCACCCAATTCACCTATACCGTATGTCTTTGGACTTGTGTGGGAAACCGGAGCACCCGGAGGAAACCCACGTGAACACAGGGAGAACATGCAAACTCCACACAGAAATGCCAACTGACCCAGCCGGGACTCGAACCAGTGACCTTCTTGCTGTGAGACGAAACGTGCTACCCACTACACCACCGTGGAGCCCTCATGTCATTCGTCAGTTAGAAAACTTTATAATACTACTATTCCCAATAAAAACTATATTATTTCCAAAACTTTTTCAGTTGTGTAGCAAGCAAACTTGTCATAATGTGCAATATTTCATGCATGCAAGGATCGCTGGTCTCACTCTCCCACACGCTGTCGTAAAGCGACTATTGTATGTCTAGGGGTTGGTCGGCGAGGTGCAGGAATTAGACTTATTACTAAGCCATACTTACATGTTATTTCAGACTGAATATGGCAAACGATATAGGGACCACATCATAGGTTGTCATTTTTCAAAAATGAACCAATGTGAATATAAAACCAGCTTTACCTCAGTGAAGCAGGATAGACAGAATAGCGCTATTCACTTTTGTTTTGTTGTTCATCTAAATAAATATCTACATTATCGATGCTGTAAAAGTACCTTATGAGACTGAAAATAGTTACATCTTTCGCCGGAAGATTTCAGTTGCTGAACAACACTACTGTGCATATAACCCATTTGCAACAACAACATCTACATCAGCTTTGGGGGACTGAACAAATACTTCATCCATGGTGTCGTCCTTCCTCCTGCGTGCAAAACTAACCCCAATATTCATTTAAGATTTTGAAAAGTTTTGATTCAGCATTTGTTTTTTACCGCTGTCGCTTGTGTCCACGTGACCGCTGTTGCCCATGTGAACGCGAATCTGCGTGAACAGAGGTGCGCAGTTGTACAAATATACATTTGCTCACAGACAGTTTAGGCTTCTTATCAGAATTATGGGAGCCATCGGCCCGACAATATTTAATTGGATGAACATTTTTAGTCTCATGCCTCACCCAGAATACAAAAATACATATAAATACATTTAGATCATTTACTTTAAACATTACTATTGGAATGTGAAGAGATTTTCAACCAGCCCGACAAAAAATGTTTCTGAAGACAATCACTTACTGCAGCTTTAGTACAGTGTGAACAAATTATTTAGTTGCTGCTTGTTCAAATTACTTATTTAAAATAAACTGAACCAATACAATTCTTCAGTTTTTGGGGGGAGATCTTAATTGTTTTATATTCGATTTACTTACATTTGTAAAAACAATTCAGTTAGCTTAATTGATTTGTGTTTAGACCACATCAAGAAATTGTGTGAACCCCAACATTTTTTTTTACAGTGTAGGCTGATATTAGTGTTTTCAGCCATATTTTGAATTATGCATTAGATTGTTTTCGGTTTTGAGGTTGCAGGATATGTGCATCTTGTTTATACATATAATGATTTTATAATAATATGTTTTTAGTAATGGAAAATCCCCATAAAATGTGTGCGGTGCTTGTATCATTACGTTATGTGGATCAAATGTCCCACAAGTATATCAATGCCACTAATTCATAACCTTGTGGGGACATTTTTTTGTTCTTCATGAGGAAAACAGCTCAAAAATCATACAGAAAGAAGTATTTTGTAAATCTAGTACTACTGAATGTTTTTGTATGTATTAGGCTTATGAGAAGAGGACAGAATATACAGTCTGTACAATATAAAAGTCATTACATCTATATGAAGTCCCCATAAAACATGAATGAATGTGTGTGTGTGTGTGCGTGCGTGCGTGCGTGCGTGCGTGCGTGCGTGCGGGCGTGCATGCGTGCGTGCGTGCGTGTGTGTGTGTGTTTGTGTTTGTGTGTGTGTTTGTGTGTGTGTGTGTGTGTGTGTGTGTGTGTATATATACCTAGGCTGTATCCTGGATTCAGTGGTGAGTGAGCTGAACCCAGAGAAGGTCCTGGAGTTGGGCACATACTGTGGATACTCTACAGTTCGCATCGCTCGTCTGCTTCCTCCTGGAGCTCGTCTCATTACCCTGGAGTTCAACCCAGATTACGCTGTGATCGCTCGACAAGTCATCGCCTGGGCTAGACTTGAAGACAAAGTAAGGGCCACATTTCTCTCTCCACACTGACTGACTAAATGTTCAGGTGATTCATAGATATTGACTTTTAACCCTTCTGCGTTTTTTTTTTGTTTTTTTTGGAGAATTTATGATTTAAAAAAAGTTACACACTTTGAGTAAAATTGAAGTAGGTTTTTATACAAAAACAGCTCTTTATGCTAAATTGACTTCATGAAAGAGCCACATATCTAAGTTACTTTCATGGAGTATTCATGGGAGATTTTTGGCCATCTTTTAAAAAATCCAATTTGACAAGTATGTTTTTTTTCTTTTTATCAGTAGATGCTGCATGCTAACATGAATGATGAGTATGAACTTTTAGTCATGTTTTTGGAAAATAAACGTTCCTCAATAAGTACTTTTAGTATGTTAGTAAATTAAAAATCAAACCATTTTGTATACTTTAATTTAAGCAAAATATAATATTTTAGGATTTTTTTTTTCATTTTAATAAAAAAATATATTTGGGTATTTGTACTGAAGTACGTTATTCTCAGATAACAATTATGAAAACAAATAATACATGCTCATCTGGGTACTTCGATTCATCTCGTCTGTTAGTGAATATATTTGTATATATCAACCTTTAGACGTGAAGGTGGCACAGTGAGTAGCACGATCACCTCACAGCAAGAAGTTTGCTGGTTTGAGTCTTGGCTGGGTCAGTTTGCATGTTCTCCCTGTGTTAGCGTGGGTTTCCTCCGGGTGCTCCGGTTTCCCCCACAATCCAAAGACGTGGTATAGGTGAATTGGGTGAGCTAAATTTTCTGTAGTGTATTTGTATTTACTGTAAAATAAAAGAGTACTGACACCGTAACATACACCATTAAATTCCAGGCATTTAACAAAAAAATTAAAAGAGTACAGAAGCCATAAAAAAATAGCCTTTAAATTTCAGAAATTCACCGGAAATTTAAGGAAATTTCTGTACTTTGATGTCTGTTATTTTACGGTAAATTTTATAATTTAATGGCATTTATTTTGTGTTTTTTTTCAGCAGCTGGGTAAAATAAAGAAAAATAACAGATTGTTTTACAGTGTAGGAATAACTAAATTGACTGTAGTGTATAAATGTGTGTGAGAATGTATGGGTGTTTCCCAGTACTTGGTTATGGCTGGAAGGGCATCCACTGCGTAAAACATATGGCATAATAGTTGGCGGTTCATTCTGCTGTGGCGACCCCTGATAAATACCCTGTACTAAGCCCTGATAAGTACCCCTGGCACTAAACCAAAGAAAAATTAATGAATTAATATGTATTAATTGTATGTATTGTATGACAAATATCGTTATCGTGATAATAGTATGTGAAATATCGATATTTCAGAGAAGTTTAATAAATATTAATAAATTGTATGTGTCAAGCATTTGTGTGCTGCATACATAGGTTGTTTATCCAAATCTGACCAATAAGATGAAGCCTTACTATCTTCTTCCCCACCTCTCCAGTAAAGTGCTGTTAAGTGAACCTAGAGCTGAAAATAAACACTAATTCTGGGAAACGAAAGGAAAAAGTCAACACCCAATAATCAGAATCGAGGTTTTCAGTCATTGCTGGTGTTTTAAAGTCTGATAAACATGCTGATTAAAAATGCCATTTTGCAAGTTAATTATGTCACAGAAAACTCAGTAATATCATTGCATATTTTAACAGTATTGTACATCACTACTTTAAATAAGCCTAAGCAGTGATATGGGGCGTGCGAGAGATCTGCAGAGAGGATGGCAACATCAACAGCCTGTGAGGTATAAAGACATTTGTGCTGCCCATTACATTACAAACCACAGGAGAGGGCAAATTCTTCAGCACTACTCCTCATACTTCAGCCTCCACATCAAAGTTCCTGAAAGCAAAGAAGATTAAGGTGTTCCAGGATTGGCCAGCCCAGTCACCAGAAATGAACATTACTGAGCATATCCGGGGTAAGATGAAGGAGGAGGCATTGAAGATGAATGCAAAGAATCTTGATGAACTCTGGGAGTCCTGAGTCCTTTATTAATAAGTTATTTGAGTCATTGCAGAGATGTATGGATGCAGTCGTCCAAGCTCATGGGAGTCATTCTAAATATTATTTCTTTTTCCTCTGCTCCATGACTTTATATATCGTATACTGTACATTATTTCTGTTAAGTGTCAATACTTTTGTCTCAGCAAAGTCAGACCTTACTGTCCTCATTAAATAAGAAAAATTTTTAGGCATGATCATAGTTTATTCTGGTGAAATAAGCATAATCTAGAGGCCTTTGCCTTTCATATAAGCCTCTTCTGATACCAAATGATCAACTAGAAGTCAGGTCATTATTTGTTGTTCATTAAAGGCAGCAAAGACTTTCGTCAAGTACTGTATTTTGTACCCAAATTTGGTAATAAAGGTATTATTATTAAGGCCTAACAGGTATTTTTTACTTCATCAGGTGCAGCTTGTCGAAGGTGCGTCTGAAGACTGGATCCCTCGCATGAAGGAGCACTTTGGGATCGAAACCTTTGATTTAGTTTTTCTGGACCACTGGAAAGACCATTACCTTCCTGACACTAAATTAATGGAGGTGTGTTTCGACCAGTTCACCTGCAGACATCAGAAACATCTTGAATTCATTCAATGTTGAATCCTTTTCTGTCTTGTTTATTCACAGGATTGCGGTCTGCTAAGGAAAGGCACGGTTCTTCTTGCTGATAATGTGATCTGTCCTGGAGTCCCAGACTATCTTGAATATGTGCGCAGTAGCCGTTCCTATAAAAGCTGCTATTTTAAATCCCATTTAGAGTACACCAGGGCAGAGGATGGCTTGGAGAAGTCTGTGTTTTTGGGCTAGAGATGTACAGAGATGATTCTTATGCTTAAAAGGAGGACTTTTTTCTTTTCTGAGAGTCAGCATGAGGTTTGTTTTAAATGATTTATTATTATAAGTACCCTCAACGCTTTAAACACTTAGTTGTTTCAAACCAAATTTAGATAAAATATGGACATACTGGACCAATGCGTTAGTGCGCCCAAAAATGAAAATTCTGTCATGATTTACTTACCCTTTCTTTATCACTTTCCTTTCCTACACTTTATTTTAAGATGATGTAGTTAAAGTGTAAGTATTAATTTATTTACTGACTAATATTAATTAAATACATGTACCTACTATATGGTTGGGTTTAGAATGTGGGTTAGGGTTACAAATGATGCATAATTAAGTCCCACTTTATATTATAGGCCTTAACTAATATGTACTTATGAAATTAATCATTTGATACAATGTACATATTGTGTAAATACATGTTTTTACCTTCATGATTGATGAAATACTTGTATGTAACTACATCTGTAATTAATTTCTGTAATTAAACTGTTGACCAACCCACTCTTAAACCTACCCTTATCACCAACCAGTCCCTAACCCGAAACCGTATCTCACCTCAAGAGTACCAAAAGTGTTCTGCAATACATTATAAACACAGTATGTAGATTGTGTGTATTTTTACATAATAGTTAAGGACACCTGATATAAAGTGAGATCCATCATTTTAATTACTGTAGTAAGGCAACGTGTAACTATGCTACCCTAAATCAAAGCATTACCTTTTTTTCTTAGTATAAGAGTATAGTCTTTTCTTAGTATAGTGTTTACAGTTTTTGTAAAATTCTTTAAAATATCAAACAAACAAAGCTCATAAATGTTTGGAACTAACTCAGGGGGAGTAAATTGTGAGATTTTTATTTTTGAGTGACCTATCACAACTATACTTTTTTTTACAGATTTTTAACTCAAATGTTGAGTATGTGTGAATGTGAGTTAAAACAATCCAGCACATAGAAACGTGTGGATTTATTGTATCATTTTTTTAAATCGAGGCATTTTATATGCTTAAACAATAAGTTTTACCACTTTGTACCACTAGAGAGCAGGATCACATTTAAAATGTGACTAACTGCACACAAGGTTTCTCAGACCCCTTAGTTTAACCTAATATTTTATCAGTAAAATCAAACCGTTTTGTACAAAACAGTGACTTTGTATCACATTCTTGTGTTTGTACAAAAAGTGATTTTTTTTTCAATTCAAACTTTGTATTCATAAAAATTAAATCAACATTGATGCACAGCGAAATTTCATTCAGTGTTTTTTTGAGATATTTTAACATATATGGATTATAAATATATTAAATATGTTTTATTCAATGTTATGGTGCATATTCTCGTATGCTTTGATGCTAGTTGTCTTAATTTATTCGTTCAAATTGTACAGTGTAACTTTATATAATGTTTAACTCACTGTTGCAATGTCAGATGTATCTTTTGTCTTGAGTTTAACTGTTATAAAACACGTTTTCTTTACCTCTCCATGGTGTTTTATAGTTTTTTTAGCAATCATACTAAACAGCATACTTTTTTTGCAATTGCGAGTTTATATCCTACAGTTCAGATTTTTCTGCTTTTTCATTTTGAACAACTGTGTATTATGTCTTGCAATTTTTTTAAAAAGTTTGAAACAACAGAAGTAACTTTGAAAATAAATTTCTGAGTTTATGTAAATGTAAATCTGAGTTTATGTCTCACATTTTTGAGCAGCTTGCAATTCTGAAATAAGTTAGAACTGTAGGAAATTCAAAAGTGCAATAAGTAAAGTTTTATATAGAGTAAATATGGAGTTGTAAAAAAGTCAAAAATCTGAATTTATAACTCACAAGCAGAGATGCCCAAACTAGGGCTCTTTGATTTGGCCCTCCATCCCATCTGAAAATTTTGGGGGGAATGTCTTTAACAGAGATCGTCATTTCTAATTTAACATAACATTTGTGTTTTTTTTTAACTGTTGAGCTACAAAAATGCAAACTGAAATTAAATGTTTCAATTAAATGCTGTGAATGAATAAGATTTAAAAAATTATTATAATTAAGTACAGTCGTTTGATGGATAGCGGACATTGCAGAAGACATCAGCAAGCAAATCAAGGAAAAGTGTATTTTTTAATGTTATAAATAAGATTGTTCATGTTTTTTTATTATAGGATTTTCATTATAAAATATACAAAAATTTACAATTATTAATACAATTAAAGTATTTTAAATGTAATAAATGATATAGTCAATTATATAATGAATAATAATAATAAATTAGAAACTTGCATTGACAACTTGTGGTTTATTTGCCTCAGGCCCACCACCCTCAATCAAGTTTAGTTTTTGGCCCTTCAGAAGAAAAGCGTGGGCACCCCTGCTCACAAATAACTCACAAGAGTTTATTTGACAATTTTTTAGTAAAAAAATTGCCAGAATTGTGCGAAATAAAGAAAAGTGCTAGGAGAAAATATATAATTGTAATTTTTTAAAAGATTTTTTACCCTTTGACAAAAATGGCATCCCAAAATAACTTGCATACATAAGACCGGCAAAAAAAAATGTTTAAAAGTAAAATACTAGGATGTAGCTGACAACTGCACTTGTGTAAATTGTTCAGATTTCTCACAAATTATAGGTATGTGTCAAATAATAGGCTACAGATTTCAATTCATCCACCTGCCCATTAATAAATAAAAAAAAGATATTACTGAAACCTAGAATGATCTGTAGACAAGCAATACTTTGTCCCTCGATCACTGGATTGCTTTAAAAATTGAACAGAATATACACTTATATTTAAATAATTCATTTATAACATAGAGCAAAAGATATCCCTGAGAGAGAAAGAGAGAGAGAGAGATAAAAAAAGTGAGCAAAAGTGAAGAGTCAGTATGTTGGGGATATGAAAAGCCATTAGCCCATATACAGCAGCCATGTGTGTCAGAATAAAGTCCGGCAGTGGTATTATGGACCAGGGCTATACACTACCATTTAAAACACACACACACGTGACCGCGGGGGCAACTAGATTATCTGTCTTTATAAAAAGACATAAAAATCACGTGACCAGGAGGGTCTCGCGCCATAAAAGCAGACGGTCTGAATGCAGAGAGAACTATATCCAGCAGCATTCACATTAAAAATATATACCGGTCCATCGCTCTCAGAGACTTCTCAAATGCATGCATGTGGTAATCCCAATCTGTGCCCATTAGTGCACACTGGAAAAGAGAGAGAGAGAGGGAGTGAGTGATAAAGTGAGAGAGAGAGAGAGTGAGGGAAAGAGACAGACAGAGTGAGGGGGGCTTTTAAAGGATTTGACAGTGATTTGTAGAATCACAGTTGTGGAATGTTTGGGCTTTTTCAAACGTTTTCCCGAAGCTTCCAATACTTTCTGAATTGAATCCTCTCCTCAGTCAGACGAATCTTTAGGTTGGTGAATCTGAAGACTGTGGAGGTTTAAGATGACAGCTGAAGACTCGGATGTCGGAGATTTTTTCTGTCGTGATTCAGAACCATCAAACTTCAGTTCCAGATGGGCGCACACTGGCCTCAGCATCAGTCGGTGAGATTTATTATACATTACCGTCATTTACATGTAAATTTGCATTAAATGTTACGATTTTGTATGGATGTCTGTTTGGGTGACGCGAAACAAGAGGGAATACAGTGTGTTGCGGCTGTTTGTTAACACTTAATCAAACGGCTGTGTTTGTCTGTCTTCCCGCGGGAGCTTTCGATCCAAATATAGCACTTTTTCCGCTCACCTGTTGCTGAATATGTATCAGCTAATTTACATAAAATATTAATATGCGTGCCTATGCATGCCCTCGATTCTCAGAGGTCCGCAGAGTGCGATGATGAGAGAAGTGTGTCCTTTTTCTGGAGGGCAAGAAAGTTTGGAGTTGAAATATATTTCGGGGAATATGTTTTTAAGAGACGTTATTGATCATATGTACAAAAAATATTCCTTTAAAAGATAGTTCACCACCCCAGAATAACATTCATTCATTCATTCATTTTCTTTTCGGCTTAGTCCCTTTATTAATCTGGGGTCGCCACAGCGGAACGAACCGCCAACTTATCCAGCATCTGTTCCACGCAGCAGATGCCCTTCCAGCTGCAACCCATCTCTGGGAAACATCCACACATTCTCATTCACACACATACACTATACAGACAATTTAGCCTACCCAATTCACCTATACCACGTCTTTGGACTTGTGGGGGAAAACGGAGCACCCGGAGGAAAAATTCACACGGACACGGGGAGAACATGCAAACTCCACACAGAAATGCCAACTGACCCAGCCGAGGCTCGAACCAGCGACCTTCTTGCTGTGAGGCGACAGCACTACCTACTGCGCCACCGTGTCGCCCCCCAGAATAACATTTGCTGTTAATTTATTAACCCTCAGTCCTTCTAAGATGTTGGTGTTTTTTATTTTTCAGTACAATATTATTATGTGGTTCTTGTTTATTCATAAAACAACACACATGCATATAGCCTACAGCCAAAACAAAAAGATCAATCCTTCTGGCTTCTGACTGTTCATCAAGGTCTTATGAAGGGAAACTGCTGGCCAGTCAGTGTGCACATTACTTTCAAGGATATTACATCAAGACTCTCAATGTAATTGACTGACTTTTAACCGATTACTTTTTAATATACATTATTATGCGATTAGAAGGCTCCAGGGCATCACGGTGGCGCAGCGGGTAGCACAATCGCCTCACAGCAAGAAGGTCGCTGGTTCAAGCCTCGGCTGGGTCAGTTGGCGTTTCTTTGTGGAGTTTGCATGTTCTCCCCGTGTTGACGTGTCACATGTTCAACGTGTGTAAATAAATGTGTATGGATGTTTCCCAGTGATGGTTGGCAGCTGGAAGTGCATCCGCTTTGTAAAACATATGCTGGATAAGTTGGCGGTTCATTCCGCTGTGGCGACCCCAGTTTAATAAAGGGACTAAGCTGAAAAGAAAATGAATGAATGAATGAGTAGAAGGCTCCATAATTTAGTGAACACAATTGTTTGCAGAGGCTGTGAACTAAAGGTAATAATACGGTTGTGAATAATGTTTCAGTTTCTTGCAAAGACCGATTGCTTCACTTTCTAACATCTCAATGTATGATCAAGAGCCAAAAATTTTAATTTTGTTTTGCACGTATTTTTATTTATTTATTTATTATTTGACTTCTTATGTGCTGGAAGATGTTGACTTCCATGTCTTGAAGCAAAAAGCTCAACAATTTCAGCTAAAAATCTTTGTTAAAGTTCTACTGGAGACACTAAAAAAATCACTTGTCTGATTCACTGATTAACGATTTTTAGATGGGATATCCCTTTGAATAAGTCTCAATTCGAATTGTGTAAAGTATTGAAAAGAGAAATCAGGTACTTTTATACAACTTGCAATATCATGCTTTAGAGCACTACTGGAAATAAAAGCTTAAATCCTGGGTTGAAACATTAATTAAAAAATGTATCTATTTATAGATGACATAAATTATTGACACAGTGGTAAAAACGCCTCAGCAAATACAGTTGTTCGAGTTCGAGTGCTGGATATGGTTCAAGTCTCAGCTAGGTCAGTTGGCATTTCTGTGTGGAGTTTGTACTATGTTCTCCCTGTGTCGGCGTAGGTTTCCTCCGGGTGCTCCGGTTTCCTCCGGGTGCTCTGGTTTCCTCCGGGTGCTCTGGTTTCCCCCACAGTCCAAAGACATGCGGTACAGGTGAATTGAATAAGATAAATTGGCTGTAGTGTACGTGTGTGAAGGCAAAAGTGTATGGGTGTTTCCTAGCGCTGGGTTGCAGCTGGAAGGGTGTCCGCTGCATAAAACATATGCTGGATAAGTTGGCGGTTCATTCCACTGTGGTGACCTCGATGAATAAAGGGACTAAGCCGAAAAGAAAATTAATGAATGAGTAAATTTAGAATTAAATTCATTTATAAAGTGTTGACAATATTATCATAATGATTATAATGTTTTTATCTATGCCTGATCTCAGATTCTCAGACAGTGATTCATCTTTTATAAATCTATCGTTGTCTGGGATTTTTTCATATTGGGGGATCAAGTCCAGAGACTGAAGTGATTTTGTAAAAGAATCCCTTTATTGTGTGATATGACTAAACAGTGGCCATAAACGACTATTGAGTTTTCTCATTTCAGATGAATCGAGACCCTGAAACAGTTTTCCGTGTATCACAACTAACCAAGCGGATACTTCTGCCTAAAACTATTCTATCATATTTAGAAAGTAGGTCCGGGCGATTTGGCCTAAAACCAAAATCTCAATAAATTGAGCATTTGAACTCGATTACAATAAATTAATGTCTATTTTATTGATTTATTATTTTTTTTGCCCTCATAGTTCACTGACAGGTTTTGTACAGTAAATGTGCTCACATATTAAAAGTGAGAGATTTCTGAAAGTAGGGTGCATTACTTGATTTTAAAATAATTGAAGGAAACACACACTATATATTATCTATGATATTTTATTGATCATCAACGCTGAACAACTGAAACTAAAACACACATTGCCTAAAACACAGCTCTCCGCGCCGCCCATCCTTGTCACCGCTACCAAACTGACCAATCACAAAGCTTGCGCTTTGCATTGTTGACATGACGTGTAGTTACATTTTTTTGAGAAGTATACAGGTATGCAAAGGCTGCACCGGACCATACGTGTGCGCTTGGCAGATGTATAATGGGTTAGAGCTGGAAGGGCATCTGCTGCATAAAACATATGCTGGATAAATTGGTGGTTCATTCCGCTGTGGTGACCCCTGATTAATAAAGGGACTAAGCTGAAAAGAAAATGAATGAATGAATCCTTGGTATACAAGTGCCTTAAAGAGATAGTTTACTCAAAAATGATTATTACCTCATCATTATTTTCTCTCATGTGGTTTTAAAGCTTCATGAGTTTCTTTCTTGTTGAACACAAAAGAAGATATTTTGAGGAATGCTGGTTGCCGGCATCCATCAACTTCCATATAGAGGGAAGAATATGATGGAAGTCAATGAGCGCCAGCTACCAGCATTCTTCAGAACATATTCTTATGTGTTCAACAGAAGAAAGACCTCCAGCAGGTTTGACAGAATGATTGTCGTTTTTGGGTGAACTATCCCAATGCATATTGCACATTGTGTCTTCAAATCAAGGCATGTACTTGCACATATTTTTTCACATCCATTGTTTGTCTCCTTCCTCACAGGAGACACAGGTAGAGAAGAAACCGTTGTGCTGTAGAAGAAGAACGAGGCGCTTGAATGCCAGCAACTATGACATCACCGCTGTACGCATCATCACAGTCCCACCACCATAGGATTATCAGGGCGCCCAAACCACACGTGGGCTCCCTCGTTCACATCATGTGGATACTAACAATGGGATTTACTTCAGAATCCCAGGCCGCTTCCTCAGATACTCAACCCCACTCCATAAAGATTGAAGGAGACATCACACTCGGAGGGCTCTTTCCGGTTCATTCCAGGGGCCCCGCTGGCATCCCGTGTGGAGAGGTTAAGAAGGAGAAAGGCATCCACAGAATGGAGGCCATGTTGTACGCTCTGGACCAGATCAACAGTGACCCGGACCTGCTGCCTAACATCACTCTGGGTGCCAGGATTTTGGACACGTGCTCCAGGGACACATATGCGCTAGAGCAGTCGCTCACGTTCGTCCAGGCCCTCATCCAGAAGGACAATTCAGATGTCCGATGCTCCAATGGAGAGCCGCCCATCATCCCAAAACCGGAGCGCGTGGTGGGGGTCATCGGGGCTTCGGCCAGCTCTGTGTCCATTATGGTGGCCAATGTTCTCCGATTGTTTGCGGTGAGTCATTTTGATTGGCTTTTTTTTGTTTTATGATGGTGATTTCTTAAAAACACTCCATTTTAAGGGAAATAAGGGAAAAACATCACTAATGGTTGTCAGGGATGACAATTTGATCTTGTTTTGGTGTCTCAATCAGATTAGTTCTAAAAGTTCTAAAGTTCTAAAACATTTGTTGAACTTTTGTTGAAAATAATGTTGATGTTTTTCTTTAAATGAAAAACTAGCTGAAATAAAACAAATAAGACTTTCTTCGGAAGGAAAAATATTATTGGAAATACTGTGAAAAAGTCCTGCTCTGTTTAACATAATTTGGGAAATATTTGAAAAAGACAATAAACTTCACTGGAGAGATAATAATTTTGACTTTAACAGTATATATATTTATTTGAAAGTGTTTTTATGTTAAGTCTTTAATGTTTTAAATTAATTTTGTGAAAATAAAACTTCAAAATATAGGCGATCATCTATTGCTGTAATTGTATAATTATGTAAAATGTATTCTTACAATTATGCTAATGCTTTATAGGCCACTTATTTAAATACTTATATGAAACAAATCTTTTACTGGGGGTTAATATAGGACGTAGTTATGAAAGTTATAAACTTATACTGTAATCAGTGTCAATGAAGTAATCATATACACTACCGGTCAAAAGTTTGGGGTCAGTAGGATTTTTAAATGTTTTAAAATAAGCTTCTCCTGCTCACCATATTATTAAAAATATTATGAATGGTAATAGTGATAAAAGCAGTAATGACTGGAGTATTCATTTAATTTGAAAGTACATGCAGTAAGAAAGCAATTATATAATTTAATAATTATTTAACAATTTGATAATATTTTTTTTTACATTTAATAAATGCCACATAATAATTAAAAAAACTGGTATATACTGTACACTACTGGTCAAAAGTTTGGAGTCCTTTTTTTTCATGTTTTTCTTTTTTGAAGAAAGTTATTCTGTTCATCAAGGTGGCATTTATTAAAAATAATTTAAAAAATAACAATAATAGTAACAATAATAATTCATATTAGAGTGATTTCTGAAAGATCATGTGACTCTGAAGACTGGAGTAATGAAGCTGAAAATTCATCATTAAAATCACTGGAATAAAGGATTCAATTAGATTATAAACTACTTTTGAGCAGTTATCTTACAGTGCAATAACATTTCACAATTGTACAATTTGTACTGTATTTTAGATTAGTTAAATGTAGCTTTGGTGAGCAGGATAAGCTTATTTAAAACATTAAAAATTCTTCTGACCACAAACATTTGAGCGGTAGTGTATATACCTGGTCCAATATAGGGTTAAATTATTTAGTAAATTTGGCTGCCCGTAAATAATGTTTTAAATAGTTGCCGTTTAATGATTTTTGTCTTTAATGTGCCTAGCAAGATGTTTTGGTGTATAAAATATTGTTATAATGAATAACATTTCATTGGGTGACTTTTGTAAAGAATAATACAACATTAACAGAAGTAATATTAGCTCCCTTGTTTCAAAATCTAAACCAAAATGAAGTTATTAAATAGGGCAGGGCGTAAAATAATATAAAAATATTACACATTTTCGGTTTTCTGAAATAATATATTAAAATATGCAAATAATCTATTTCAATATGCCAATATTTGCATACATCTCAAGAACATTTCATTTAGATTTTTCTTCACAGAAAGGATATTTCTGTTTGATATTTCTATTTTTCACTCCATAAGTCGGCCCAAAAGACAATACATTTTCAGCATATTTTTAAGAATAAAGTAAATATTATATGAGCACTGATAAAAACAGATTTCATCCAGAAGTTGTTTGTCAATTTCACGAAAAAATGACAAGTAACACATTGAATTAAGTGAAGTTTCATAAACTAATTTTGAGAGGAGCACGTGATATGAATATGCACGCCTGGCTGCTCATCAGTAATCAGTAATAATCCAATCAGAGCGATCCAAGTTTACTATAAATGGATCATTTTTCCCTACTGCTGTATCTTCGTTTTGGAAGAATCCCCCCTCCCACCCCATCTCCTCCTTCTTTCCTCCCTTTTCTAAGGGGGAGCTTTCGAGACCTACCTGATCTCGGATCCCCTTATATGCTTATTAACTGGGCGGGAGCCTTGGGCTCGAGTATCTCCGAGCTCAGGGTTCTCTCCCGGTACAGCATGCCAAACCTGCTATAAACGCTAAGCATGTCTAAGTGTGAACTCTTGAAATAAGACATTTTAATATAGAAAGACTGAAACATTCATGGGTTGTAAAAACTATCCAATAATCTTCATTTGTATTTAAAAGATTATTTTTCAGACCAGCCTTCGATACAGAACTGAATATATTATAAATTGGGGCGGTTGGTGGCTCAGTGGTTAGCACTGTTGCATCACAGCAAGATGGTTGCTGGTTCGAGTCCCAGATGAATTGGTTCAACAAAATTGGCCGTACAGTACAGTATGTGGTTTTGTTTGAATGTGAGAGTGTGTGGGTGTTTCTCAGTACTGGGTTGCAGCTGGAAGGGCATCCACTGTGTAAAACATATGCTGGAATAGTTGGTGGTTCATTCCGCTGTGGCGAGCTCTGAAATAGAGACTAAACCGAAGGAAAATGAATGAATTAAGTATATAAATTTTGAATGTTTTTTTTTCACTAGTCACTCAGAATGGAGACATGTTAAAGAAACAGCATCTCAAAACTGACCAGTGGATGAAAACAAACAGTAGTTTTGCCTGTTCTCTCATGCCTCAAGACGAGTGCTGTTATATTTGTACTTTGTAGGACTGTGTGTTGTTTTGTGTGGAGCTCTTGCATGGCGCTTCTGCAAGACTTCTGCTGCGCTGCTGATAGAGCCAGTGCTACAGGAAGTAGAACTAATTCTGTTAAAAGGTTTGGATTGTGTTTCAGCTCGACTGGCATCTCGGCAAGAGCTGCTTAAGCAATATAGATTCTTCCTTTATGGCGCTCCGACAGAAAGTGTATCCGATTTTCCTTGAAGTGAGAATTGTTTCTGAACTGAGCTCAACATTGACCTCTGTCCTCAAAACACTGAAACCCGGCAAGGTGAAATGTGCTGCGAGAGCGTCATTCATTTCATTTCAAATCCATTCAGATCATCCTTCAGCTCGCAAATCCTACACCTGAGCTGTACTCAATTTCATTCAGCCCTCTGTCGCGTTTGATTATTATTATTTATTTTTTTGGATTTATTGGTTTTAATCGTTGCCGTTCTTTGTGGTCTAGCTGTTTGTGAGCCGATGGAGTTTTCAGTCATCACACTTTCAGGGAAGATAAACATTTCACAGAATAAAAGTCACTTAGTCAGAGCTCCATTAGGTTTCTCTCGGGACATTGTACCTGTGTCCTAATCGTATTGTGTTATTCATTACTTTTAGTGAAACGCCCTGAATAGGAATAAAACAATCATGTCTCACGTTTTTATAGCCTTTTTGATGATATTGGATAAAGAGGAGAGTGGAAAAATGGGTCATCTAGAAAGTCTCATCTACACATCTGGATTTATATATTTGTTTTCATGAAATTTGTTTTTAAAGGACAAGGTTTGGACATTTTGTTCAGGCATTGGTCAGTGTTGAAATTTTTGTTTATTTTGCTTTTGTTGAAAAAATATATATTTAAAGATTTATTTACATTGCAGCTATTTACATCTTTAAATCACTATATACACTCACCAGCCACTTATTAGGTACATCTTACTAGTACCCTTTTCCCTTCAAAACTGCCTTAATCCTTCGTGGCAATGATTTAACAAGGTACTGGAAATATTCTTCAGAGAGTTTGGTCCATATTGACATGATAGCATCACGCAGTTGCTGCAGATTTGTCGGCTGCACATCCATGATGCGAATCTCCTGTTCCACCACATCCCAAAGGTGCTCTATTGTATTGATATATGGGGACTGTGGAGGCCATTTGAGTACAGTGAACTCATTGTTTTGTTCAAGAAACCAGTCTGGGATGACTCATGCTTTAAGACAACGACTCGTTATCCTGCTGAAAGTAGCAGTATCAGATGATGGGTACATTGTGGTCTTAAGGGGATGGACATTGTCAGCAACAATAATTAGGTAAGCTGTGGCGTTGACACAATGCTCAAAATGGGCCCAAAGTGTGTCAAGGAAATATCCACCAGACCATTACACCACCATCATTTTTTCTTTTTTCGGACCGTTCTCTGTAAACCCTAGAGATAGTTGTGTGTGAAAATCCCAGTAAATCAGCAGTTTCTGAAATACTCAGATCGGCCTGTTTGGCACTAACAATCCTGCCACGTTCAATGTCACTTAAATCCCCTTTCTTACCCACATGGAGTTGCTGCCATGTGATTGGCTGACCTAATATAGTGGCCAGTGTATGTACGACTAATAACAATGCTTATCTTTTAACCCCTGATTTAGATACAACATTTTATATTTTACTTTTTAATATTTTAAATATTTTGATTCAATTTTTTACTTTTTTATAATAATTTGGTTTCAAATTAAAATCAGAAAAAATCTGATTATCTTTAACATTAATCATTCATTAACAGTTTTGTTTAGACTTTAAAAAAAAAATATATATATATATATATGCCTAAAAGGGCACCAATCATGCAGTTGGACAGACATATGTTTAGGTTTAGTGTGTTCACAGACATATTTGACTGATATAAAGACAAGTCTCTTTTTTAAAATTTTCTGATATTAAAATAAGATCCATATCCCAGTGACTTTGAAGCCCTTAGCAAAATGACTTAGCAATGGGATCTTCCCTGCTCATTGATATTGATTTTCATCGTTGCATATTACCATGCCTCTGTGTTAACAGGTATATAGATTTGTCCACAAGACAGGATTTGCTAAGAAACTGGGATTAAAAGATCTGTTTCAACTCTCTGTGATCAAACTCAAGAAGTAGTCAATGGTACGCTTTGCATCTTTTATGGCAGTTTGAACAATTTTTGAGCTAGCACAGCTATAAAAGAGAATGCCTCAATCACACATCAGTCCTGGTAAAATCAGTTTATTTTGTACAGTAACTTAGATATAATGGATCTTTGAACAGCAGCATATTTACCCGTTTGCTGGGCTCATTTGCCGTGAGTAACAAAACAGTACAAAATGTTAAACGTGTACATGTGTGTTTGTGTGTGTGCATGTGAGCTCAGCTATTGTTGTAACAGTATTCATGTTACTGTGGGATTTGTGACTGTGGGGCTGTTTCTCAATTCCAAGAACGGACTTGCGTTCTTGTGAAGACCGGTCTTGCCAGGTCACCTCAAAAGAACGAACTCGGGAGACCGCGAGAACAGAACGCATCCTGTGAGACGTGACATGCTGTATTCTTCCTGATGGTCACATTATTTCATTTTCAGTCAACATTACAGCACTTATACAACAATTGATTGTTTTTTCACTTTTCAATATATATAACATGAACAAAAACCTTACAAATATACTTTTCACAGTGCAAATGAAACAGATTTTAATACAAATTTCTGCAGATATGTTAATGCCTTTATTAAGACTTTCATGCTAATGTTTACTTTCACCGTCTCGTTTAGTGAAACTCCTGAGACAAATAATATAATAAATCTATATTAAGCTGCATTTCCCACCTCCTTTATTCAGTCACAATGACTTCTGGGACTTCTGGACTAGAGCGAGTTCGGTGCTCAAATCTGCATCAATACATCCTCGATATCAAGAACACATCCAGGAACTTTCATGCGTTCTCCGTTCTTGCGGTTTTGAGTTTTGGAACTGTAGTTTGGCTGTTGATGGTGATGTTACTCGAGAACACAAGGACACATGAACGCATATTAAAAACAGCCTGGGTCTGTTTCATCATGTATGTGTTCTCATTTTGCTGTATTTGCCCTGACATCAGATCCTCTGAAGCAAAATCTTCCAAGAATGTACGGGGAGAACCAGCTCAATTTCATTTAAAGGCACAGGTGCCAAAAAAACTACTATAGTGATCCCTCACTATAACATGGTTCACTTTTCGTAGCTTATCAGGATTTTTTGCAAGTTTTCGCAGGATGTTTGCAAGTTTCTCCCCACAATGGCAACGAAACGCTCTGCATCATCAGAGGTACCTGCGGAAGTACCCAAAAGGCAGAGGGGGTTGCAAACCATTGCACAAAAAGTTGAACTTCTGGACATGCTAAAGGAAGGTAGAAGTTATGCAGCTGTAGGGCGCCATTACAGAATAAATAAATAAATGAGGATCAAATGGTTTTGATCTCTGGTTTCATTATAATACTGTAATAATACTAGACTTCTACAAAAGTTTGAACTTGTTTAAATGAGAGAAAAGAGTGAAAATATTAATGACTAACTGAGAAGAGTGTATAAAGTGAGTAGTGAGGGATTTCACAGCCTTAAAATATTTATAATAATTGTAAAAAATAAAGCTGACTGCTTAGCGGTTTTAGGCTATTGCGGGTTATTTTTAGAACATAACTCCCGCGAATAATGTATTCCCTCTGAACCAAAAATTGACATTTTCAATAGGGTATAATAAATGATCTGATGGGTATTTTGACCTGAAAGTTCACAGACATATTCTGCAGATATAAAATACTTATTTTAAATCCTGGAAGCCCTTTAAAAAAAGGAGCCCTTTAAATAATACAATTAAATCGTGAAATGGGCTCAAAATCAAAGCCCTATAACAAATGTCCTGTCATAATTGATCTTATATTATTTATATTGAATATTTTTTAATATTTTTTCCAATGTTTTTGTTCATATATCATTTGTAAATACTTTCCCCCTAAAATCACAATGATTGAGAGAAGATTTATTTTTATTTTAGCTGTCAACTAAATATACCAACAGTTGAATTTAAAATCTAGCTTTTTTTTCTGGAAATGTCTATTTAAATTAGTGCATATATCATCATTCATTGCCTTATTTCCATATATGACCATAACATTTTAGTAAGTTTGTGATATAAAAGAGTTTTTCCATGTGAAGCTGCTATGACACAATCTACATTGTAAAAGCGCTACACAAATAAAGATGAATTGAATTGAATTATTTAAATGTATTGTGATTAATTAACTGAGAACTTATGGTGATAAATATTAGCTAAGATTCTTACCTTATTATACCCTGATACCCTTATTATAGCCTCTCTTACCTGTTTTTTTTTTTATCAATTCAACTATAATTTCAACCAAACAGCCAATTAAATTTTTAATGCGAGAAATAAAATGCAATTTAAGTCATAAAATTGCCAAATTAAGTTAAACTAATATTTAAATTAAAACGTATCACACATTTTTAAATTGGTTTTCATAAAAGGAGAAAAAAAAATCACAATTTCTTAATATAAACTCACTACAGTAAGAACAAGCTGTGTTGCATGAATGTTTTGAATGATGATTGGAAATGAACAAAAGAAGCATATGAATCGATTCACTAAAGTCAAACAAAGGGAAAAAATTTGTATCATCTAAAATCATTTACAACCAATACTCATGTTCGCACACTGGTTCAAGTTCATGTCTGAGGAAGGGAGATATTTAACAGCGGTATATGGAGGATCGGCTCTATATTAAAGCGCTCTCTACAGCTCAGACTCCATGGTGGAAAATGAAGCGTGAGCTGGGAGAAATGCAGCTGGCCTGTTATCAGCTTCACACAGCCTCTGGTCTGTGCTTTACTGAATGACTGTGGGCCTTTAGCACGAATTGTAGATCGACAGCGACAAATAGCCAGCATTTGTGGGTGGTCTGGTCTGCTCTTGCTGTTGGTTTGATTGTCCCTCGCATTCTCTAAATCGTGGTATTCACAGACACTGAAAAGGTTGATTTCCAGAGGCTTATAGAATTGAGAAACCTGTGTTAATAGTGACACCCGTGGCCATTATATAAATTACAGCCTGTACGCTCTTAAAAAATGCTGTGTTTTTAACCCAATTTTTGGTCAAACATGGACAAATCCAGCAAGTAAATTTTTAAGTTCAATTTTAAAGGTGCCATATAATGCATTGATGCAATATGTTAAGCAGTTCAGTGAAGCAGGCAACCATGCATGATCCCAAAATGTGGGATATATTGATTATAAATGTATCCAATGCCACACATAAGCGCCATAAGACCTGTTTAAATGTATCTTTTGTTAGTTTAATATGTCTATTGTGAAAATTTACTGCCTTTGGCTGATTTAGGGCCAATTCTGGTTGGAAATGAACCCGTAAAGCCACTTCTGCAAAATTTGTGAGCTTAAGCCACAAATATTCCTTTTAGATATCAGAGAGCAATTTAAAGCTTCAAAGCCTGTCTCATTTGCAAAATAAGAGCCCCACTTAAGTAGAAAGTAAAAAAATTAATTTACTTAAAAATAAAGGCTAACTCAGTGATGATTGTTGTGCCCAATCAAACACATGAATATTAAAGATCCTGTGTGGATCATCAGAATAGATGTTTTGTACTTCTATTTAGATATCAGAGAACAATTTAATAATTTGCATCAATGCTTTTCATGGCACATTTAAAGCTTGTCTCATTTGCAAAATAAGAGTCTGACGTAGGTACAAAGTATGATAAAAGATTAACTTAAAAATAAAGAATAAACTAGTGACGACTGTTGTAATCTCACTAGGAAATGTGCCCAATCAAGTGCATATGTATTTAAGATCTTGTGTGGATTGTCAGAATAGTTTTTTTGTACTTCTATTTAGCTATCAGAGAACAATTTAACATGTTGTATCAATGCTTTCTATGTCACCTTTAAAGCCTGTCTCATTTGCAAAATAAAGGTCTCATTTAGGTAGTAAGTATGATAAAAGATTAACTTAAAATAAAGGAAAAATCATGGATCGTTGTTGTAATCTCACTAGGAAATTTTGTGCCCAATCAAATGCATGCATATTTATAATCTTGTGTGGATCATCAGAATAGCTTTTGTTTCAATTGGACTGTTTTACTCAAGGATTTTGCACTGGATTTACATGAGAAGGAGGAAACAGTGGTGTTTGAGGCTTATTGTATGTCATTTCCATGAACTGAACTCTTATTATTCGGCTATATCCAGATTTTCATTCTATGACACACTTTTAAATCACATTTTTACACCCAACAGTTGGGTTTGTCCATATTTGGCCCAACACTGGGTTAAAACAACCCAGTATTTGTTACGCTTCCGTATAGACATGAAGGTTTATATCCCACACATAAACTCAGTACTTCTGTGACAATTTAGATGTTTGTAACAGAAAGAATAATGCTGTTTCAAAAGACTAAAGCCCGAAGCCGTTTCATAACCATACATGATGACTGATCTCTCTGGGTCAAATGCAGATTTTAACGTACAGCTGTGATAGTCAAAGCTTTAATAAACATATGGGAATCATGATAACTTAAGAATAAAGACTGTGTGGATGTTTGAAGTGAGATCATTATATTTGAACAATTAATATTAGTAATTAAAGTCAGTAAGGATTTGTTTTATAAGACGTTCACACATTGGCTGTAGAAATACACTTCTAGGCCCTTAATAAAAATGAAAAATTCTGTATTGGAGATGCATCAGTAATAAGTTTCTAAATTGATGCTGATAAGCAATTATTCACTGATATGTGCTGATACCAGTGTCGATAGTGTTGGACTTTTCTCAAGTCCTCCCTTTGCTCAATAAGTCGGTCGGAAGCAGTAAATTATTTCAATCATTTATTATCAAGTGAACAAAGCTTCTTCAGGATTCTGGGCTTTTGAACAGCAGTCAATCAGGTGATCGGGCAGTCCGAAGCTCCGTATATTTACAAAATCACATAGTTTTATGGACTTCTTTTCTTCGCTCCTCCCAGGGCATTTCTCCAGCAATAGCAGTCAAGTTATCATCCGTAGTGAGGTAGACCAGCTACACTTCAGGTTGTGTGTCTGATAGTTTTGTGGTTTTAAATTTTACACCTGATCCTGTGAAACTGTTACAGTAAAGAGCTTACAAACTGCAGTTTTGTCATCATTGCCAGCCCAGTTCAACAATAATATCACTCAAGAGACATTTTCTTTGCACACAATTTAAATTCAATCCATATTTTCCACCCTCATTTGATTGGTAGGATAATTGACCAATACTCTTTGCTTTTATTTTCCGATCATTGGCTGATATATCAGTGCATGCATAGTCAACATATATTAAAATGCATGAAACATTAAAAATTAGATCATTATATTTTACTTTGGAGTTTACCTTGAAAAATTGTCACTTTCAGAAGAATATTTTGAGATTTCCTTCAGCAAAAAGTCATTCTTGCTTATAAAATGCATGACAAATCTTAAGTCAGGGGCGGCATGGTGCCTTAGTGGTTAGCATTGTCGCCTCACAGCAAGAAGGTTGCTGGTTCAAGTCCCGGCTGAGCCAGTTGGCATTTTGGTGTAGAGTTTGCATGTTCTTGCCATGTTCTTGTGTGTTTCCTCCAGATGCTCAGGATTCCCTCACAGTCCAAAGACATACGGATGAACTAAACTGGCAATAGTGTATAATTCTGTGTGATTGTGAGAGTGGATGGGTGTTTCCCAGTACTGGGTTGCGGCTGGAAGGGCATCAGCGTAAAACATATGCCAGAATAGTTGGCTGTTCATTCCGCTGTGGTGACCCCTGATGAATAAGGGACTAAGCCGAAGGAAAATGAATGAATGAATCTTAAGTCATAGATTATATCCTGTAAAAAATAAAAAGTTGAGTTAACTTAAAATTTTAAAGCAACCGGCTGCAGAGAAATTTTGAGTTTATGAAGCTTCAGTGGTTGAAGTTGACCGAAAAGGCTGGCTTAACTCAATTATACTTTACGGAATAATTTGGCACAACTTCAAACACTGAAGCTTAATAAACTCAACATTTCTTTGCAGCTGGTTGTTTTAAATTTTTAAGTTAACTCAACTTTTTATTTTTTGAAGATATGGAGAAATCAAAATTTAAAGTCTCCTCAACTGAATGTTTTACTTTCATTGAACAAACAGTTTTAAACATGCAGTTGAATAATTTTTATTAGTAAATTCAACTCTGAGCTTAAAAATTTGTCCACCTAATTTACAACTTTAAACTGAGTTAACAATTTGTAAGATTTTTTACAGTGTACATCAAATCATGTAAAAATAATGCACGTTCATATTGTAAGTCTACATACTTAAAGAATATGTTTAAAACCAATGAAATGCTTCAAGTGTTAGCATGTGACTGCTGTTAATGTTGACATGACTCATGTGCAGAAAGGCTTGAAGGTTGTCATGCTTATGGTGCATATCAACAAATTAGTATCCGAGACTAAATCTTCCTCCTAAATCCACGTTCTCCTATATAGACTTGCATTACCGTTACAAATTAAATCACACACTGGAAACTTGGAGTACTTAAGGTTCTCATGCAAGATGTAACAAGTGCCCGAATGGCATCACCAGCAGTGCAACAGACTGCAATATATATGTTACATGATGGGGGTGGAGCAGTTAAATCTGCCATAGCAAGTGAGCTAGTAGAATTAAATATATTGTATGGCTTATGGCTGAGAAATGGCAACCTTGTCTCTTGATCTGTCTCTCTCCCTCTGTGCTTAACGTAATTTGACTAAAACCCCTCTAATCCTTCTAGATAATCTGTCAAATGGTCCTCTCCCTCTTCTCTCCTTCTCCGGTCTGCATCCACCTTTTCCTCACTGTCCGCGAGCTCCGCTTCTTAAAAAACCTCTCATTAAGCCACACGGGCCAGGCAGACATTAGTAGACGCAAAGCCTAGCCCAGTGACATCAGCCGCGTCATTAAGAAACTAGCACAACAGTAAATTAATCTTCTCATCCTTTTTTTTATACAAACAAATGCTTTTACAGTGGTAGCTCGTGCCATCTGTATTTCCCCAGGATTTTTATGTGCTGCAGCAAAAGTGGCTAAGCAATATTACAAAGCACAAGTGCTCGTTGCAGATATGATGATCTTAAGATATGTTTTTTTATCACATGTGAGGATTTCTTTTAAACAATATCACGGTGGTGATCACAATTTCCTAACATGAACTAATAATGAACAATACTTGCACAGCATTCATTAACCTGTATGTACTGTTGGGGATGTTTTCATCCACTCTGAGGTGATTTCGTGTCTTAATTTGGCCATAACTTTTCTGTGTTTCAGCTAGCAGAATGATTTTTGTTGACAAAACTTATTTTGACACATATTTTGAGAATTTGCTTTGAATAAAAAAAAAAACTCAGCCATATACTGTGGGTAAATTTACAGTAGTAGCCTTTTGTTATGTTAGGGATGAAAACATCCACTAAATTAAACTGCTGTAAATTGTACAAATCTGTTAATCAGCCTACAGTATTAAGAAAATTACAATATTTTAGAAAATTACAGCATTTTAACTTATTCATTGACAAATTCATTAATGATATCACTGATTTGGTAAAAAAAAAAAAACACACAAAATGACGTATTTTCAATATAAAACTAATTGTGGACTGGATTTTTTAATCACAGTCTTGGACATGTGAAACAATGTAGCCTTTGATGCATTGTTTTTGATTCATTTAAATTTTTTTTCCCCTAATTTTTTGTTGGTGTCTGTTTTTGCGCCATTGACTTCCATTATAACCACATTTTTTATTACAAAACCATGACACCATATAATCATGCATTTTTGATTGCTGGTGGTTTTCCCTGTTGGGAAGAGGTAAAATTAGTAATTTGTACTGTTGATTATCAGTTAGCACTATTAACACTTTAGATAGGCCTGTGCAAAAAAAAGCTTAGTTTCTGGATTTTATTTGGAGTATAACAGCAAATTAAAGTGTGTGCATGTGTGTCTGTGAGTGTGTGAGAGTAGGAGAGTGACCTTTATGCACTTATCTTGAAGTGTCTGTGAAGATCAAAATATGCATCTCAGCTCTCAGAACCACATGGAGTAAATAAAAACAAAGGCTGTGTATTTATGCACCATCAAATGTGGTTATAATGGATGTCAATGGGGCAAAAACAGCTCCACAGTAAATTAGGAAAGAATTTAAATCTAACAATGCATCAAAGCTAATATTGTTTCTAATCGTTCAGATATCCAAGACTGTGATAAAAGGTTAAAAAAAAAACAGTCCACAATTATTTTTTATATTGAAAATGCGTCATTTTGTGTGTGTTTTTTTACCAAATCAGTGACATCATTTGTGAACTTGGCCATAAAAGAGATAAAATCCTGTAATTTTCTAAACAATTTAGTAGTTTTGGACTGAGGTTGATTAACAGATTTATCCAAAAGATGTTGAAAAAATATTTATCTGATGCATTTTTACAGCAGATGTTTTCATCCTAAACATAACAAAAGGGTTGTACATTTGAACAGTGCACAAAGGTTAATCATAGTTCAGCATTTACTAATGTGTTAACATCCAAATTCATAATTGTTAACATTTGTTAATCACCATGAGTTAACATGAACTAAAAATGAACAACAATGTATTCATTAACCAACGTTAACTAACAAATACTGTAATAAAAGTGTTGTTATTTTTGTTCATGATAGTGAATGCATAAACTAACATTCACTAACAGAACCTTATTGTAAAGTATTACTCAATTTTTCTTTTAAGAACTGAAGTCTTAATCATGTATGTTTTTTAACAGAGAATATATACAAATACAGAAAGTTTTGACAAGTATATAAAGATCCTCCACATTTTAGTTATTGTTGAAAATTTGAACGGGTGGTAGCTATGGCTGTACCATGCTAGAAGAACAGTGTTGTACTAAATAACAAAGGAGAAAAGAAAGCAAACAAAGAAAGAGTACAAGTTTCAATTTCAGGATAGTAAAAAATAAGTGTGTAGTATAGAGGCCCTTGCTTTGAATGACTTCAGCTCATTTGTGGTCACAGGACATCTACTATACTAGCTAAATGATATGCTAGTCTTTTATCCAATTCGTTTATCCAAACAACAATGGCAGAATAAATAGCAACAATGTATAGATGCCATGACACGTCTAAGTTAGTTTAGCTTTTTTTATATTATAATTAAATCCTTGTAACAATAAACATTGTCTAGTCCATTACTAGTCTCGCACACAAGGATGTCTGTGTTGTCCATTCCGATTCTCCACCATATCCTGTCCTCTTGTGCATTTGTAAATATGAGCTGTAAATATGGAATATTTTTTAAAATCTACACATTTTGATTGCGTTTTGACTTTTGATTGGCTTCTTACTGCCTGAAAGGGTTGTTTCTTTGGCTTTCATCTGGACAACCTATTGTTGGAGCGTTTCTGTCACTTCAGAGCAGCTCATTACATTACACAGTCAGTAAAACCTGGAAAGTTCAGCTCGCAGATAAAGTGTTAGAAAAAATAAAATTAAAATATATATATATATATATATATATATATATATATATATATATATAAATATATATATATAT
>CAIGQQ010031349.1:1267871-1284901 GCA_903798035.1 Danio albolineatus
ATATATATATATATATATATATATATATATATATATATATTATTCCAAATTGGGCGCCATGGTGGCCTAGTGGGTAGCACGTTCGCCTCACAGCAAGAAGGTCACTGGTTCGAGCCTCGGCTGGGTCAGTTGGCATTTCTGTGTGGAGTTTGCATGTTCTCCCCGTGGTTGCGTGGGTTTCCTCTGGGTGCTCCGGTTTCCCCTACAAATCCAAAGACATGCGGTACAGGTGAATTGGGTAGGCTAAATTGTCCGTAGTGTATGAGTGTGAATGAGTGTGTGTGGATGTTTCCCAGAGATGGGTTGTGGCTGGAAGGGCATCCGCTGCGTAAAAAATATGCTGGACAAAGTTGACGGATCTTTCCGCTGTGGCGACCCCGGACTAATAAAGGGACTAAGCCGAAAAGAAAATGAATGATTGAATGAATTATTCCAAATTCATCAGACATTTGTTTGTCTTCACGGTACAATTTTAGCTATTTTAGATGATTTCCCTCATCCTCCATAGACAGCAATAGTCCAGACTCATTCAAAGTACAGAAAAATAGAAAAAAAATTACCCAAAAACTGACCATATACCTTCAGTGGTTCAGTCGTGAGATTATCAGTCTATGAGAATACCTTTGTCTCTAACCTATAACATAGGATGCATGTATGTGCTTTGTTTCAAACAGAGGAAGATGCATGCTGGCATCTGGGGTATACATCAGAGCACAGTGCTTGTGAACGGGGGACAATGAGGAGAAGAAACTGTGAAATAAAGTTGTTATTTTTGTTTTATGTGCACACAAAAGTATTCTCTTAGCTTGATTACATTCAGACTGAACTGCTGTAGACATATAGTCTCTTTTGAGAAATCTTTTTGGACTTTGAGTGACTCGGACCATTTCTGTCTATGAAGGACGGTCTTAAGTATTTGTAACGACATGAGGTGAGTAGTTAATAACACAATTTTTCTTTATTGTGTGAACTAATCATTTAGGAAATTACCACTAGGTACCATATTAACACCAATAATTGGGAGAATCTAAAAATGTTTTGATCAGGGATTTCATTTGTATATATCACATTTAAGTTTTTTATACTGTGCTTAGGCATGGGATGATAACCGTTATACCGCGATTTGGAAAAGTAAAGGTTTTAAAACTGTCAAAATGTTCTGCTATACCGTTCCTAAGGTATGAGGAAGATTTATTTTTATTTTTATTTTTTGTAGTTTTTTTGGAGAACAGCATCTCCAGCAGAAAAGATAATCTAAGTTGGCATTTTAAATTGTAAAGAATTCTGTGTTATTGAAACTAATAAAGACAGCAGAAGCCAATGCTTCATTTGAATTACAGTATTTAGCCTGACATGTTTATTGCTCCAGAATTCTTCTAATGTTTCTCAAAATAAAAATATATTGTGTCCAACGGGGAAAAAGTTTTAGTTTTTTAACCAGACATTTCAAAAGAAGATATTTAAGAGGAGCAGTAAACATAGTACCGTAAAACCGTGATATTTTTATCTAAGGTTATCATACCGTAAGAATCTTATACCGGCCCATGCCTAACTGTGCTTCAGAATATACGTAACTCATAACTTTAGTTGGGATAACTTCATATAGGACTAAGCAGTGACCTCTAAATTGAAGAAATTGTAGTTTTTTCTCCAATTATGATCGCCACTGAGTAGAAGTATGTATATTCTATATTGCTAATTCAGTTTGTCATCTACTATATAGTAAGTACCAACTATGTAATAGGAAAGTATGCATATAGGGACACAGCCAATATTTGGAATGAATTGGTTGAGTTAATGTTTTAATTACACATAACAAAGCAACAAAACATGTGCTGCTGCTTCTGAAGTAACTTAAAGCAAGAGGCACCAATAAATGGCCATCTTTAAATGCACAACACAGACATTCCAAGCAAAATGATTTAAACTCAACTGTAGGACACATTATTGTGAAACACATTACCGGTTTACAAAAGCCTGTAAAATCATGCATACCTGTCAACATTGGTATATGAAAATAAGGGATCCCCCCTCCCCAATCAAGTTATCAAATCTCATTAATCTTCTCTCACTTACTTACACTTACACATTCTGATTAAAGAGCAACGAGTGAATCTCATTTATTTAGATTTTTTTGTTTGATTACATTAAAAATATGAAAGCATTTGACTGCTTTCCTAACATTTTATGCTCATCTAGGACAAAATTAGTTGTGTCTGAAAAAAAAACCCCACCAAGATCGACATCTTTAGATTTTATTATTATTAATTAAGTGTATATGTCTGTTCAAACACACACCCAAAACCTAGTATCCACTTTCGCTCTGCTTCTAATCGCATGTACAGAATCCGTTTGGGAAACAGCGTCTATTTACTGTATCACTATGGACGCGTCAGCTGACAGTCACGTACCACTTTATGACTGTTTTGAGCATTGCATAGGAGGAGCGACGGCACCAGTAATGAAAAGGAAAGGGAATCCGCCATTTTTATGTTTATTTTAAAAGTGTTTCATGCCTAAATAAAATGAAAGCACAGAACAGATTCACATTTAAGCAAGGGGCGGCCCCTGGTGGTTCGGCGGTATGGGTTGCGTATAGAGAGGATCGGCTCTTTAATGTTTATTGACTGAAATGACTGAAAATACGGGAGAAATACGGGAAAATACCTTTACAGGATGATAGCGGGATAGAACTGTAAAATACGTGAGAATCCCGGGAAATACGGGAGGGTTGACAGGTATGACCATGTTCTTTCTGCAATTTTACTGTGAATATGATTCAAACGATTTCCCCGAGATGGGTTGCGGCTGGAAGGGCATCCGCTGCGTAAAAAATATGCTGGATAAGTTGGCGGTTGATTCCGCTGTGGCGACCCCGGATTAATAAAGGGACTAAGCCGACAAGAAAATTAATGAATGAATGATTCAAACGAGTCCTGATGTATTCTGTGTCTTTCATTTTTCAGATTCCTCAGATCAGTTATGCCTCGACAGCACCTGAGCTTAGTGACAACAACCGCTATGACTTTTTCTCCCGAGTCGTGCCGCCGGATTCCTTCCAGGCCCAGGCCATGGTGGACATCGTCAAAGCCATGGGGTGGAATTATGTTTCCACTCTGGCATCAGAAGGCAACTACGGAGAGAGTGGTGTAGATGCTTTCATCCAGATATCCAGGGAAGCAGGTAAAGTAAATGCTTTCTAGTTGCAGCTCAATTTACCCAGATTGTCTATACTCCGGTTTTCCATAACCGAAGTGGAATTCATCACCATCTATCCAAGGATTTAACACGTCTGGTGCTGTATTTGATGAGGAAAGAGGATAATGATCAGGGGATTTGGGAGATTTTCTGTGTGTAAACAAGTTATTAGTCACCTAGATGTAATGACAGACATGCTATAGACTGACCTGGGTGTTACGTTCAGTTAAAATACCCTGTCATCGTTATTCTCTGTTTATTTTTTTTTATTTTATTTAGGAGGTCTTTGCATCGCACAGGCCATTAAAATTCCTCGGGAGCCGAGACCAGGAGAGTTTGACAAGATCATCAAAAGGCTAATGGAGACATCCAATGCCAGAGGGGTTATTATTTTCGCTAATGAAGATGACATCAAGTGAGTAGTCTTTTCGTAGTAATTCTGAAGCAGGAGCCGTGGCCTTGGATAAATGTTAGAGAACAGATCAGTCACCCTACGATGGGAACTTGAGGAGCGTTAGAAGACGTTTAATGTTTTACAGAATGAGTTTTCATCCAGTTTAATTTGCATTTCATAATGTAAGATGAAATTAATTTCATGCATATATGGGTCAAGGGCTAGACTTCTCATTTAGACTCAAATTAAAGTATATACTATAGCTTGAAAGCGTTTTAAATGCAAGTAAAGTGTCTACTTTTATGGCATTTTTTTTCTGACTTGAACTTAGTGAAATCCATTGCAAATAAATGGCCATACTTATTCTTATTATACTTTAAATGATTACTTTTTTGCTGACTGACAAATGGGTAAACCTAGTTCTTTGAAGGATAGTGGCAAAGATTATATATTTCTTTTATTTCTGAATTAAGCAGCAACCAAAATAATATATATATATTATGAATCCTATTTTTAATATATTTTTTTTGTATGTTTTTGTTACAGGCGTGTCCTAGAAGCTGCAAAAAGAGCCAATCTTACAGGTCACTTTTTGTTTGTGGGATCTGACAGCTGGGGTGCAAAAATCTCGCCCATCCTGAACCAGGAGGACGTGGCTGAGGGTGCAGTTACCATCCTGCCCAAACGTGCATCCATTGAAGGTATGAACTAGTGGCACTAGCTAGTGTAATTAATGAAGGTCTCAAAATGAAAAAGAAATTCCATCAAATAAAAAATGTGGTATTTGGCATTATATCACATAATATGCAATGCAGACTGTCAAAACAACTTTTATATAAAGTAAATGCATTTTTGAAATCAATTCAGTTACACGGCTTTACATAGTCTTATTATTCATCTCACTTTAGTCAGCATTGGTAAGTTTTTTTAAGTATGAATTAAATTCAACTATGAATAGCTCTAGAGAAGTGAATAGTGCCCTCGTTCAGCTTAAGTTAGTAAATTCAGCTCAATAATGATGTTGTTGTTGCACAGTTTAAAAATAAAGGTTTCAATAGAATCATTTTAGGTTACAACAAACCATTTAGTGAATAGTTTTTAAAAGAAGATGTTTTCTTAATCTAAAGAACATTTTAATGGTCTAAAGTTTTTGTTTTCACTGTAGAGGACATTTGGTTAATGAAAAAGATTCATGCATGTGAAAAGTTGTTCATGGAACCCTTGATGTATAAAAGAACATTTATTTTTGAGAGAGTACCTCAGTTTGTTTAATCATAATATTATGAAGTACTAACTGAGCAAACTAAAGGCAACAGTGGCAAAGGACTAAAATACCATTAAGTGAAATATAAAAATTCTTGCGCTCAATCTTTGGCTAGTTCTCCTCTGGGAAAATGACATAGTTTAACCAAAAATGTTATTAACCATCCTCTTTTCCCCCCTCAAATAATTTTGAAGAATTGTTATGCAGATTTTGTCATGTGACTAAAGCTGAAATAAAATCTTTGTATCCTTGCAACTAAGTTAAGGACTAAATCTTTTAATAAAGCTTCTTTATTGGCATTGAGGGTTCCAAGAAGATCTTTTAACAATTTAAATTCCATAAAAATGGGTGACACGGTGGCTCAGTGGTTAGCACTGTCACCTCACAGCAAGAAGGTCGCTGGTTTTAGTCCCGGCTGGGTCAGTTGGCGTTTCTGTGTGGAGTTTGCATGTTCTCACTGTGTTAGCGTGGGTTTCCTCCAGGTGCTCCGATTTCCCCCACAGTCCAAAGACATGTGGTATAAGTGAATTAAATAAACTAAATGGTCAATAGTGTATGTGTGTGAATGAGTGTGTATGGATGTTTCCCAGTACTGGGTTGCAGCTGGAAAAACATGAATGAATGAATGAATGAATGAATGATTGAATGAATTCCATAAAAGCTTCCTTATGGTGGAAAATAATTTTTGAGGATGGTTCAAGAATGTGCACTGCAGTTCTGTCTATTTATAAAGGTGAAAAGAAGTGTAAGCTACAGGCTTCAGGAGGAGGCAAGGCCAAAACAACAAAGCAGACTTTACAATAACACCTAGAGAAAGCCAAACGAATACACAATAAAAGAACAAGAATAAGTCTTGTCTTACTTCATCTACTGTAGACAAATATAAAAACTGGAGAAACTGATTACTAGTCACAAAACAAATACCGCCTCTCACCCTACTGTTTCATATGCACACAAAAGACAATATTCAAGCTGCAACAATTGTCAAAATGAGCTACATGCATTGCTTTAGTGTTTCCCACAAACGTTTTTATAACTTTCAAAGTGCTGATTTGCATTTTAGGAATCTCCTTTTTCCTGTTTCTCAGGCTTTGACCAGTACTTCACCACAAGATCCCTGGAAAACAACAGGAGGAACATCTGGTTTGCTGAATTCTGGGAAGACGACTTCAAATGCAAGCTGACACGGCCTGGAATCAGAGGCGAAGGCGGGCTGAGGAAATGCACAGGCGAGGAAATAATTTCAGACAAATTACTCCCATAATCGCAGTAGTGCTTGAACGATCACACATTCTTATGCTTTTAAGATGTGTAAAGTACAGCTAAATGGATTATTCCCTCAGCAAAGCCTTTTCAATTCCTGTCGTCTTGCTTTCAGGAGAGGAACGAATCGGTCGGGATTCGGCGTACGAACAGGAAGGCAAGGTGCAGTTTGTGATCGACGCGGTGTACGCAATGGCACACGCTCTTCACAGCATGCACATCGACCTCTGTCCCGGTTCAATGGGCGTTTGTGACAAAATGGACCCGGTGGATGGAAGGATGCTGCTGACTTACATCCGTGCCGTCAATTTTAATGGTAAGCCTTCTCAAGGACAGAGCAGGAGCACGTGAGTCATTTCATACCCCGCAAAAAGGACCTTGAATTTGCAGTCAGTAATTGGTTTGTATTGAAACAAGACTAATCAACCTTGCAGGAATTTGAATGAAGTTTTTTATTTCCGAGGAATGCTTTGAATCTGCCAGGAAGGTTGTGCGTAATAAACATACTTTTGTCAAACCCTCTGGAATGGAGGATATCAGCCATTACTCTGAGACTGACAGGTGAAAATAGGTGAAGAGTAGTTTCGGCGCGAGGGGAAAGGGCAGAGAAGAAGCTGCCGTTTCCAAGGAGGAAGGCTGCGAGTCCCATGGGTTAGTCAGAGAGCGGAGAGAGAGGTCAGCACTCAATCCCAGCCTGAAGAGATCCACTAATGCACAATACTGCAGTGCACAGACATGTTTTAACCCCCTCCCTCGTCTCTCTCCTTGTCTTTGATTCTCCCCAGGGCAGCCGCTCTCCAAACACAAGGCGCACTTCTTTTTTCATCGGCATCTCTCGGTGAAAAATCCCTTTTCTTTTTCGTCACTCGCTCTGAAGAGATTTCTATGAAAAGCACAGCTATTCAGTTTACGCACTGTGGATGTCCTCACACTCTTGTATGGAAATCTTTTCTTGCCTGAGGGGAACAAAACGTGCCGTGTGGAGACCTTGCCCCTCGTGATTTGAGATTTGTAAACTCTGGTTCATAGGAAGGCTTGTAAGATTGAATTTGAGCATCTCTCCTGATAGAATTTCATCTTTTGTTGGTAACACTTTGATAAGGTTCCCTTTGTTCAGATTACACTGTAGCATGAGTATTAGAATTGGCTTCAGTCCTTTTAATTCTTAGAAGGTATTTCAATTCAATTCATCTTTATTTGTATAGCGCTTTTACAATGTAGATTGTGTCAAAGCAGCTTCACATGGGTTTATAAAACAATGTAAACAGTGTCAGTCCAGTTTTCAGTGTCAAAGTTCATTTTAGTTCAGTTCAGTGTGGTTTAATATTCACTGCTGAGAGTTCAAACACTGAAGATTAATCCATCGGTGCGCAGCTCTACAAGTCCCGAACCATGCAAGCCAGTGGCGACAGTGGCGAGGAAAAAACTTCACCAATTGGCGAAAGTGAAGAATTAAAAAAACCTGGAGAGAAACCAGGCTATGGCCAATTGTCTGGTGCAGAGCTGCAGTCTAGGTGCATATGAGATGTATTCTATTATTTTATGGCATGTCTACTTAGTCTCGGAACAGTCAATATAACAAATAATGCCCCATTGACACAGCAGAAGTGGCATACACTCCAATTTTTTTTTTTTTACCTAAAGTTCTTAAATCAAAAAATTCTTAAATAACGAAGCATTTTCTACACAAGTAAAACATTCTTGTTTTCAGAAATATGTCATCAAATATAAGCAAATTTTTCCTTAAAACAAATCAAAAGAAAAGAGGTGTGCATTGTTGGCGCGTTGCTTTTTTGAGAAACTAAAATAGACTGTGCAATAGACCAGCTGAAAGCAGGTCTAAAGTCCAGCGCAGAGCACGTTAGTGTTGTGCCTTGCTTACACACTGCTTAAAACATGCAGGATGTCCAGCAATGCGCAAATATCTTTACAAATGAAAAAGAATTAAAGGATTAAAATAATACAAAAATGATTATTTTCTGCATAAATATAAAAGCCACTGCCTCCATGCCTTCTTCATCTCAGGGGGCTTTTTTCAGTTTATTCACGACATCTTGCTTAATAATGTTGTTATTAGTAGTATTATTTATTATATGCATATTTATATTTGTTTTATTAAAAACAAGCTTAGATTTGTCCGCCTGTCAGGTTTTGGACCATATGTGTTTTGAACTTTGTTTTGACCACACTTCGTTAATATTGCTTGTTTATTTGTTTGCTGGAAATTAGAACTGAGTATAGAAATAAAATGTAAACAAATTTTTAAATTTTTTTGAAACAAATCTTTGTGCTTAACAAACAAAATTATATATTATATATATTTCCTGCCCTTAAAATAGCAAAAATGGATTCGGACAGGCCCTTAATGCTTTTGCAGCATACGCTTTAGACTTTGCGCCTAGATCGTTAAAAAAAAGAACCCATACTTTTTTTTGCAATGTAGGGTGTAAAATTTGTAGTGGTGATAGTTTTTCCTCACTATAAATCAGATGGTAGGGGCATTCATTTGAAAAAATAAAATAAAATACACAACAAGTGTAAATAAAATGCTCTTTTCTGTTTGTTGTCAAAAGTGACAGTTGAACCAGTGAGGTCAAGTATGTTAGCCACAACCATTACCTCAAAATCACATAATCTGAGAATAAAACTAAAAGCAAACAGGAAGTGCTTTTTCAGATATCAATTAAAGATTTGAAGGGCAAACAATTTTTTTTTCTTAATAACATGCACATGAACTGTTCACCACAAACCTGGCAATGTGAGCTAACAAAATCTTATGTTTAGTTTTGATTTCTTGGGGACTTTAATGGGTATTTAATAAGAAAGTGTTTATGGTTAAAGTTAAAGGAAGATGTACCGAGCGCTTTAGTGTTCCAGTAAGGCTACATTAATTTATTCATTTTCTTTTCGGCTTTGTCCCTTTATTAATCTGGGGTCGCCACAGCAGAATGAACCGCCAACTTATCTTGCATATGTTTCCATCTCTGGGAAAAATCCATACACACTCATTCACACTCATACACTACAGACAATTTAGCTCACCCAATTCACCAATACCGCATGTCTTTGGACTTGTGGGGGAAACCGGAGCACCCGGAGGAAACCCACGCAACCACGAGGAGAACATGCAAACTCCACACAGAAGTGCCAACTGACCCAGCCGGGGCTTGAACCAGTGACCTTCTTGCTGTGAGGTGAACGTGCTACATCAATTCCATATATGTTCTCATAAAAGCTCATTATGGTAATACCACAAAGTATTTTATAATGTAGCCGTAATACTGAGGTGCAAGTATACAGTATAAAATAAATATTTCCCAAGTGCTGTGTAACACATTTTGAAATATAATAGTTTAATATAATAATTACTGTTGTAATATAGCTAATTAGAAGTTTCCAGCTTGAAGTCCATTTTAAAGGCGTTCCTCGGTTGATAAGGTTAACCAGGCAAGTTAGGTTATTTAGGCAAGCCATTGGGCAACAGTGGTCTGTTCAGTATCCAATGGGGGAAAAAATTCTTAAGGGGGCAAACAATATTGACCTTATGTGAAAAATAATTAAAATTGTGTGATTTTAAAAACTGTATGTCAGTATTTATACATCTAAATTCAGCATCTGCATGTTAAAATGTTATTGGATCTGTAGCGTTAATAGAATATATAACTATTTGCACTTAAAAGCAAAATCCTAAGAAAATGCAGCTATTTTCAGGTCGTACACTGTAAACAGCTTCTGGTTTGCTGTTTACACCATTTTGTTACCATTTTACACTTGTGTATTTTCTTGTAAGCAACCTTTGATATGGAAAAGTCACCTTTAAAGTTATGTTTGATGGTTTTACGGCATGGAAAAGAACAATGGAAATGATTGCTACGCATTAACACAATTTTACGCCCTTGCAGAAGCCTCTATCTAAATGAAGCGACACCGTTGTTTCAAATCATTGCGTTTGTGATGTTGAATATCAAACATGTGTGTTTCCTCTGAAGGCAGCGCCGGCACAGGTGTGATGTTTAATGAAAACGGTGACGCCCCAGGACGATACGATATCTTCCAGTACCAGCTTTCCAACACCACCAACCCGGGATATAAACTCATCGGCCAGTGGACCAACCACTTACGACTCAGTGTAAGCGCATTAAGCCTGTTGGGTAGCTTGGGACGTTCCTGAATGCATGTTGTGTGAAAATATTTCTCTCTTTCTGTAAGGCTGAAGATATGCAGTGGTCTGGAGGGGAAAAGCTGGTTCCAGACTCAGTGTGCAGTTTTCCGTGTGAATCCGGGGAGAGGAAGAGGATGGTGAAGGGGGTGCCATGCTGTTGGCATTGTGAGCTCTGCGACGGGTATCAGTTCCTTCTGGATGAATTTAACTGTGACATGTGTCCGTTTGACATGAGACCAACCCCCAACCGCACGGCCTGCCGTCCCACACCAATCATCAAGCTGGAGTGGAGCTCTCCGTGGGCCATTATCCCCGTGTTTCTGGCTGTGTTGGGAATTCTTGCTACTACAGGAGTCATCGCCACCTTCGTCCGCTTTAATGATACCCCAATAGTCCGCGCTTCGGGCCGAGAGCTCAGTTATGTGCTCCTGACAGGCATCTTCCTCATATATCTCATCACGTTCCTCATGATCGCGGAGCCAGGCACTGTGGTGTGTGCATTTCGGAGGCTGTTACTGGGCCTGGGGATGTGCATCAGTTATTCTGCCATGCTCACGAAAACCAATCGAATCTACAGGATCTTTGAGCAGGGGAAGAAATCAGTCACGCCGCCTAAGTTTATCAGCCCCACGTCCCAGCTCATCATCACATTTATTCTGATCTCAGTACAGGTGCGTGAGAAATTTACGTTGTTCAAAGTGACCTGCCAGACATTGTAGAACTCACTTTGTTTTCTTATAGCAATTTTAGTGTGTCTTTAATGTTATATTGAATAGTGTTTCAAAAGTAACTTGGGCTGTTTCTCAATTCCAAGAACACAGAGAACGGACTTGCATTCTTGTGGAGAACGTTCATGCCAGGTTATCTCGGAAGGACAAACTCGGGCACAAAACACAGAATGCATCTTGTGAGACATGAGATGCTGCGATTTCCTTTACATATTTTTAACGGAAATTGATTGAAGCATTACAGCATTCATACAAAGATTTATTGTTTCCCTCCCTTCAATATATATATAATATGCACAAAAACCTTACAAATATACTTTTAACAATACAAATAAAACATATTTTAATACGAATTTTAGCAAATAAACTCCTTTAAAGTGTTCATGCCGTTATTAAGATTTTCATGCTAATGTTTAGTTTCACCGTCTCATTCAGGGAAACTCCTGAGATAAATAAGGCCCCGTTTACACTAGTGCGTTTTAGTTTTAGCATGAAAACGATCTGCGTCCACACTAGCGTTTCACCCAACAGATCTCCGTCCACATTACTCCCCCAGAAACATATATCACGTGACCATTAGCGCACTCTGGGCATGCGCGTTCCTATAAACAGGAAGCATGTGTCTCGCTCGGCATTTGGTTATTGTTAGTCAACAAACGCTGGTTGAACGATGAACGCGATGGTAAAGAAAGCAAGAGAGGTCTTTTTGTGGACAGACGAAGAGGTCGAGTTGTTACTTAAAGTAACAAATGAATATAAAACATCCATGGCTATCGAAAATACAGTGTTTACAGTGAAGGCTGGTCTGCTGTCTTCTGGTGGCGTTATAGTCATGTGCGCTTGACGAATAAGGGAAGGATACGCAATGATCCAAAAGCCCCAATCACGTAACAAATCTCAGCAGCCACGCCTCCGTTTTCAAATGTCTCCGTTTTCCCACATCCACACTGAGACGGAGCAGCAGCGTTTTAGAATGAAAATGGCCTCTCCAGTGTTTCCAAAACGCTCCGTTTTCGCGGCTCGAAAACTCCGGCGTAGTGTGGACGGATGGTGTAACCGTAGCAAAACTTATGTGTTTTAAAACAAAAACGCACTAGTGTAAACGGGGCCTAAGTTATATCTCTGAACTTTAAAGGGCCACGAAACCCCCCTGTCTCAGCGGGATGTTTTTACACCTCTAGTTTGGAGAAGCTCAGCAAAGTGGGTGTGTCCAGCTCGGTTTAGGTAGGAGTGTCGGGGGAGGGAAAGAGTGAAGGTTTTGAATAAAAACGGGAGTTTCCATTTGTGCACGTGCTGATTTATAAACAGGCAACACACAGACACAGGGGAGAAAGACAGGGCTGTTTACATTGACATCAGTAATCGAATTATTTGCCAAATTCTTAATTTGTCGACTTTAACGGCAGTTTGGCACTATTACTTTTATCCAGGAACATTTCCTGCAGCACCCCATGACAAGCGAGATGTGAGAAACGTGAGATGTGTGGTTTTAATGGAGTGTTTGATACCGCGCGACTTAAGGGAGAAATAAAAAACCTTAGATGCTTTCAGTAGGTAGCGTCAGAAAGCCGTGTGTGTATACACTATCCTGTCACAAAATGCGCCGAAAATTCTACACGAAAGTAATTGTTTGACTGTGGTGTTTACATGTTTACACTTGGAGAGCAGCATTTACAGCAGATCTTTCAGTGTAAAATATTTTAGTGATATTAACATATTGTAAACTCAGTAACAGTTCTAATCACTTTGACTAAGGTCTGTCTTTAAACACTGAAAGAGTACTGCTGACGATACAAACTAACTTTGACATCTGAATAAACAAACAAAGAGCACTGATCGCTCACTAAATCTGTAGAGACAGGACAATCCCCATGAACTTGAGCGGCGTCTGTTTTAAAAGGAGACGAGCGGCAAATCTGGATTTCACCATTTCCAGATGTGTAAAGCTCTCGGGTGAAAAAAGTTTTTTCCTTACAAACGCGTTTTATAGTGGGGAAATGTAAAATAAAACCTTCATTGCAGCACATAAACACAACTCTTGACGACCTGTGTCTCCAAACAATTCTTCTTCTTGCACTTGTTTTGGCAACACAACATGGTATCTCTCTGCCGTCTGGACACTGCAACAGGTACAAACAATCTTCAAAGCTATCATGCATATTAATGAGGTTGCACCGAGTTTGAAGTTTGAACCAAGTCTTTCTCATTACTTATTGCCGCACACTCAGAGACGTCACGATGCACTGGCAGGTACAGAGGTCCACTCTCCACACTGGAAAACACGCATGGATCTCATCGGCGTGACGCAGCTTCAAAAATTTGTTTCAAACCGGAAGAACGAATTTGCTCGAAATAACGCAAAAACAACCAATTTTCACTCTTTAGTGAAATATATGTGTCCTAATAGTGTTTATAGCAGCGTGGGACACATATATGACTATCAACAGCTCAAAAAATGTTTTGGTGTTTCGTGACCCTTTAATAATAAATCTTTATAAAATTCTGCACTTCCCACCTCCTTTATCCAGCCAAACTAACTTCTGTGATTTCTCAAGCGAATTTTGCACTTAAGTCTGCATCGATACATCCTCGATATCAAGAACACATCCGGGAACTTACATGCGTCCTCTGTTCTTGCAGTCTTGAGTTTTGGAACTGAACATTGGCAGTTGATGGTGATGTTACTCAAAAACACAAGGACACAAGAACACTGAAGAACGCATTTTGAGAAACAGCCTTGGTGATTTTAGGGCCATTACTCTACCTATCATTGTTTTTGCAACACTGTAAAAAAATGCAGGGTTTTACACAATTAAGGGTCCCAACACAAATCGATTAAGGTTACTTAACAATGTAAATAGACTGAACATAAAAACTATTGAGTTGTCAATTGTCTTGTTTCAGCTCATTTTAAATAAATAGTTCGAACAAGAACTGAATTTTGGTTGTCATACGTTAAAATTAATAAGAGAGAAAGCAAATGTAATGTTATTTAACTTATATTGACCATTTTGGGGGATTTAAACAAAAACAATGGTCCTACCGTATTTCCTGTTTTACATTTTTAATTTCCAAAGCTTCCAAGAATCCTAAAAGGTCCACATATTGATAAATAATGCTATGACTGCTGTTGTAACGTTGAGATGTGATTGAATTGCCACTTGTTACAGTTATTAAGAGTTTGACAACAAGCAGGAAATGCAGCCATTGCATCACAACATTGAAATGGTCCATATAATTGAATGTATCAAATATACATTATAGATTATTATATATTATTTAAAGTTTTGTATTTTTGGTCACACTTTAAAATGGGGTTTCATTATTTCATGTGGTAACACTTTAGTTTATGCCACAATTGATGCTATTAACAAACCGTTAACTACCATTACTAACTTAATAAACTACTAATTAGCTGTTTATTAATAGTAAGGTAGAAGTTAGGTATAGGTTTTGGGTAGGATTAGGGATGCAAAATGAGATCTACTACTAATGAACTGTTAATAGCAGGTAATAAGCCAGTAGTTAGTAGCATAAATTGTGACCTAAATTAGCGTTACAGTTACTGTTAGTTAATGTATTTACTAACATGAACTAATAATAGTAATGAGCAATACTTGTACAGCATTTATAAATCATAGTTCAACATTTACTAATGCGTTATTAAGATCCAAACTCATGATTGTTAACATTAGTTAATGCACTTAACAAGAACTGGCGATGACCAAATGTATTTCCATGAACTAAGATTAACAAAGCTGTCAGAGACTGTAATTAATATTATTAGAATAAAAATATTGTTTTTATAGTAAATACATTAACTGACATCAACTAATACACCCTCACCCTTATTGGTAACTAGTACAACTTTAATGAAAAGTGTTACCTGATTTTTAATATATAACATATGTATATGTTTGTATAATTTACAAAATATCAGGGTAGGAACTGAAAACTATTTGTTTGTACAACTGAAATGTGTTAAAAAGCAATTGATCTTATTAATGCAGGGTTCAACACTAAGGATTTTTTTCTACTGGCCCGATTGGACCAGTGGTTCAAATTTTTACTTGCCCTGCAAAATTTTTCACAGGCCCCACCAAAAAAAAAAGTGAATTGCTATTTCTTAGCCACATATTTTAAATGATTTGTCAAAAATAATTTCTAAAAATGTTAAGGAAAGTGTGAAGATATTTTATTGCAAAACAAAACCTGTCTGACTTAAAAATGACAGCAAAACATCACAAAACAGACATTTTCTTTTAGTCTCATAATTTGATGTTGCCGTCATGTTGTCGCCTCTTCGATGTGTTGGTTTTTACCAGGTTACGGAGAAAAACAACATGCTCACAACATCCAATCAGATATGAGGAACCAAAAAAGCAATATGGTATTTAGGACTTTACAGAGAAAGTAGCATTCAAACACTTGAAAGCACAAACTATTTCTTAATTTAAGAAATTAAAATTTAGTGGCAAGTCAGCACTGGCCTGTTCGGGCCAGTAACGATTTTGTCTACTGTCCCGAGCATCTCTCACGCTGTCCCCGGACCATCGGGCAGTCTTTATTGTTCAGCCCTGTAATGTATAATTTAAATTAACAATGTATATCATTTTATTTACAAATATGTCAAATAAAATTTTATTTTAACCATATAATACACTTTGATTCTAAATTATGTTGGAAAGTAAACTACTGCAAATAAATCATATATAAAAAAAATTAAACATGAAACTTATTTGGATTATAATCGAAACTCAAAGAGTAAATGAAATATTAATTAAAGCACATTAGTGTGCTTTATGAGTTATAAGTATGAGTTAAGACTTTTTAAAAGATTTTATGTATTTTTAATTTTGTCATTTTTCAATGTGTTTTTAATATTTATTTAATTTAAACAAATTGTATAAACATTTATAGAAAATCTATTAAAAGGATAGTTCAATCAAAAATGTACATTCTATCATCATTTACTCACCCTTCACTTGTTTAAGACCTATTTGAGTTTTCTTTCTTCTGCTCAACACAAAAGAATCTATTTAAAAATATATATATATATCATTGACCTCTATGGAAGTCAATGGGTGCCAGCAACCAGAATTTTTTAAAACACCTTCTGTGTGTTCAACAGAAGAAAGAAACTCATAAAGCTTTGAAACCACATGAGGGAGAATAAATGAGAGGTGATATTCATTTCTTGGTGAACTATCCCTTTATATATGATTTATCTTGAAATTAAATCTAAAGTTCAATATCAGATTATTTAATTCATAATCTATGTTAAATGAACTCTTCATTCAGAGGATCTGCCTTGTCGGTTGTTTACAATATTGCCACTGTGCTTTATGTCTCCAAAAAACATTCTTGTCCAAGGAACTTTGTGTCCACTGAATAATTAAAGCAGCCGGATTTAGAGTGTATCATGGATGTTCAGTGCACTTCTCTTCTCTTCTTTCTCCTCTCAGCTCTTGGGTATTTTCATATGGTTTGGAGTGGTTCCTCCTCACACCAATGTGGACTTTGACGAGCTGCGTCCTCCAAACCCTGAGTTTGCGCGAGGGATCCTGAAGTGTGACATGTCGGATCTGTCTCTGATTGGCTGTCTGAGCTACAGTATGGTGCTGATGGTCACCTGTACAGTCTACGCCATCAAGAGCAGAGGAGTTCCTGAGACCTTCAACGAGGCCAAACCCATCGGCTTCACCATGTACACCACCTGCATCATCTGGCTCGCCTTCGTCCCCATCTTTTTTGGCACGTCACAATCTACCGAAAAGGTAAATGGTTGTAGAAAAGTTGTCATTTAAGATTAAAATGATCCTAAATGAAACTTCTATCAAAGCCAACCCATTTTTCTGTTCCAAACCTTAAGGAGTTCCTTTCTTCTGTTGAACACAAAAGAAGATATTGTGAAGAATGTTAAAACTGGTAACCATTGACCTTCATACTCTGAAAAAAATGATTCAATGCTGTTTCCTTAGGTTTACTCAATTTTTTTACGTTAAGTGGCTGTAAACAATT
>CAIGQQ010031349.1:1285301-1394986 GCA_903798035.1 Danio albolineatus
TATTTTCCTGATGGATAAAAAAAGCACAAAGCCAAACGCTCACTCATTATTTGTAGCACAGCCATATTATTAAAAAAAAGAATTGCCTCAGTAGTTTTGAATCTTCATCGCCCAAATGAGAAGTGCAACCCCTCATTTAAAACACACCTGCAGAAAAAGATGGAAAGTCTAAATCTAGCCATGCATTTCTCTGAACTCCATGCTTCTGGCTTTGTTCATTTTACTGCAACATTTACTTATAAACGTGTGAACCATAATCAGATATTAGAAAGATAAAAAACCCATCTAGCCTTATCAAGTGAAAGTAATTGCTATTTAATTGGGGTGCTGTTTTGTGTTGTCCTAAAAGCCGTTCAGACGCTGGCCACACTTTCTGCATTTAGTCATTGAGTTTTACACATGTATTCATCCGGTGGGGGATGGTTTTGCTTACAAAGCGCAGGGATTTAAAAATGGAAAGTATACTCTGACTAATAGAGAGGTCTTTTAGTGACCGGTCAACCGCAAAGCTTTTGGCCCTCAGGTGCTCTTCAAGTCTTTTCATTTCTTGTAAATGAAAAGAAGAGCAGAATAAAGAGCAGACGGCAGAGGATGTATATAGTTTTGCTCATTATATTTAATTTATTTTAATACATTTCTTTTGTTTTATTATTATTGTATTAATATTATTACTATTATCATTTTGTTGTATTATTAATGTTATTTTGTTGGCATTATGAATTTTTTTGACGTTTACTTGAAATGTTTCCTATTCGTATCCACTCTTTGTGTTCTCTTTAAATGTATCCTTAGATTAATGGTATTCACTGATGTTTTATCTAATGGTATTCATGTGTTTTTTTTTCTTTTACTTAGTAAATAAATGCATGTAAATACAATTTTGGAGCAGAAACAATAATGCACATAACCTTTATACATGATTTTAAATATAATGCACTTAAATTATAATGTAACAATTGTAATTATAATGCATGAAAAATAACTGACCTGAAATCAACCTTGCTGGAATAAATCATGAATGTGTGCAAATGACATGTACTGTAGCACTTACACGGGATTGTGCATAAAGCATCTGAATGGTTTGCACATGGCTGATGTCTTCCACTAATAGTAGTCATTACTCTGATTTCCAGCAAATGACAATCAGCCGAGAGGATGTATGTACAGTATGTGTAATGTGGAGTGATATCTCAGCGCTAAAGCCCTGACGGCTGATCTACATCATGTGACAGGTCGCAGCTGAGGCCAGGCTCAAATATTACTCTTAATCTTTTTTCCGCCCTCAACCAGATGTTCATTCAGACCACCACGCTGACCGTGTCCATGAGTTTGAGTGCCACGGTGTCCCTGGGCATGTTGTACATCCCCAAAGTCTATGTCATCATCTTCCACCCCGAGCAGAACGTGCAGAAGCGCAAGCGCAGCTTCAAAGCCGTGGCTCAGGCGGCCACAGTTTCAACGCATCTCTCGCAGAAATCCAGCGACAAGCAGAATGGAGAGACCAAAGTTGAGCCAGACAGATCGCAGTGAAGACCACGAGGTAAACAATGCGCTTGTCGCCGATGTGGAAATTTGCTGTATCAATAATTCATTACATATGTAAGCCAAACGCTAATATATAGGCTGATAAATTGGCTTTTATGATTTTCTGATCAGGATGATACCTCTAATATTAGAAATAAACATTCCCTATTAGAGAATCCCTGATATTGATTGTTATTATGGTTCATACAAATAACCCATAATTAGGCCCAGACGGAATCTGCGGACATTTTCTGCTATTTCTGAAGACTATTTAGTTAAAAATCTGTGGATTTATGCGGAATGATTTTGGTAGTATCATAAAACCTTAATAGGCTATATGAAATAAAAAAGTTATACCTTTTAAACTTTTATTTAATGTTTCCAATGTAAATCCAATTAGCTCCACTTTATTTGGTAAACAAAGCAAGCCTCTCATATAAAATCTCTACGAAAAGACAGAAAATATTACTTTACAAACTGTATTGTAAATAAATCATATGAATAATTCCATATTAGTCAATAATATTACTGAAATTAATTTGAAAACTGAATAAATATACATTTACACACATTTACACCAGTAAATAAACAGAATTAATAATGGCCTAAAAATCTGCGGAATTCTGCACGCGCAGATTCTGTGTGGGCCTACCCATAATTCATTATGTTTGGAAGCCAATTACCAATATATAAGCTGATAAATACTGCATCTTTAGTTGTTTATCTGGCAGAAACAACATTTAGGCTTTTATTAAGCTAATCTTCTGATCAGGATGATACCTCTAATACACAATAAACATTCCCTGATAATGATTGTTTTTTTTTTGGTTCATACAAATAACCGATAATTCATTATATTTGGAAGCCAATTACCGATATAAACACTGTAAAAAATGCAGAGTTCCACACAATTCCTTCATGTTGTATCAACATTATTTTAAGTGGGTTAAGCATAAAACAATTAAGTTGTCCCAAAGAAAAAGTCAAGAATTGTGTAAATTTGGCTCATTTTAAATAAGTAGCTTGAACAAGCAGGAAAAAAACATTTTTTGAGTGTATGCTTATCTTAAATTGTCCATCTGGCAGAAACAATCCATAATTTATCGGCTTTTATATGTTAAAATAATTTTCTGATCAGGCCGATAACTCTAATATCGGAAATAAACATTTATTTGCAGATACTGATTGCTATTTTGTTTTATACAAATTACAGATGATTGATTATATTTGAAAGCCAATAATCGATACTGATAAATATTTCATCTTGAATTGTTCATCTGGCAGAAATAATAAATAATTTATCGGCTTTTACATATTAAGCTAATTTTCTGATCAGACCAATTCCACAAACAGCAGAAATAAGCATTTTTTGTCAAAAACGATTGTTATTTTAGTTTATAAAAATGATAATATTTGAAAAGCCAATAATCAATACATAGGTTGATAAATATTGCTTCTTAAGTATTTAGAAATACTCATTTATCACCTGATGATTGTTTTTATGGTTCATACAGATGACCGATAATTCTTTATATTTGGAAGCAAATAACCGATATCTAAGCTAATTAATATTGCATCTTAAGTATTCATCTGGCAGAAATATCAATGTATATAAAATTATCAAATGAATATTTTCTAATCAGGCTGATACCACTAACACTAGAAATATGTATCACTCAATGGCGATAATATATTTGGAACTGATATATAGGCTGATAAATACTGCATCTTAGTGGGAGAAATAATACATCCTTTATTGTCTATTAGATATTGAGCTAATATTCTGATCAGGCCAATACTGCTAACATTAGAAATTAGCATTTATCCCCTGATACCAGTTGTTATTGTAGTCGATGCTGATCACGATAATTCTTTATATTTGAAAGGCAAAAAACGGCAAATCAATAAATGTAGCATCTTTAGAAGTTATTCTTATAGAAATAATCCATAATTTGTCAGTTTTAATTTACTAAACTGTTTTCATCAGACCAATGCTGATAACATTAGAATACACCGATTGTGACTTACCAATACCAACTGATACGTAAATTTCTGTATACTGGTCATTTTTAATATTATTCTTCATATTTGGAATCCGACAGCTGATTATATATAGAGGCCGGTAAATATTGAAAGTTAAGTAGATCATCCTGTGGAAAAATTACCATATTAATTTCATAATCACTATATTAATGGGAAAGGAACTGCATTCCAAATGTTTGCTAGAGAATAAATGTAAACATAACTTGCTTATTCACAGTTGAAATCTACAATTTAATTTAGGGTCCCATGAAGTCCATTTTATTTTTTCCCCCTGTGTGTAATAATTTAATACAGATATTTATTTTGAAAATATAAAAATATAATTTATTGAAAATATAATAATTAATTTAAAACATGAAATTTTTGTCTCAACTTGATATTTTAAAATATTAATAATATTATTTTGATTAATTTCATTTTTTTTCTTTTGAGTTATAAACCACACTTTTATTTTGAAGGTTTACTAATTGTACTTCACAGTAGTTTGCCATTACTGAAACTGCCCCAATTGTTTTTCAAGTTTTTTTCTAATCTGCCCTAATTTTCTTTTGTTCTGTGTTGTACAAAAACACACATAAATAAATGTGTTGTATTTACTGGTATATTGTATCATATACTCTACATGTTTTTTCCTTCAGGTTACCGAATGGACATCAAAAAATGCTACTTTAAGGACACAGTCGAAACAAACTTCTGTTTGATAAATCACATTCAAATGGACAAATACCACCAGAAGATGTGCTCATATTTCTAACAGGTCTCACTGCAACTAACAAAAACTGAAGTAATGAAGAAACGAACAGTATGATATGTACAGAAACGAAAAACTCTCACATCAGCATTAAGACTGGAACATATTTAATATTTCCCTTTCCTAAAATTTCACCACAGCATCAACGATGAGGCTGAATAAACCCATGATAAAGACAACTGTTCAAACAAAGCTGGGGAAAAACAAGCGAAATTTTCTTCCACCAGCATTTCCTGAAGGACTGAGTGTTGCAAACGAGATCAGACATAACACTCGAGTGTCGTCTCCATCCTAATATCCTTTTCCTTGGTGCAAATCATATTTAAGATCAACCGATTGTCCGAGCTACAGAGACAATGTTGGGATCGAATTTATGTTTGAGCAGTCCAGCCAGTGGAGATTTCCACTTTCTTCAAACTCTTCACTTTTGAAAAACGTGCCATAACTGTTTCAGAATAAATGTTTTAAGTGTCTTGTGAGCAGTCCTCTTGATAGGCAATATCCTATTCTTAAACATATTTATTGAAGATTATATAGAGAAACCAAGAGAAAGCTATGACAATCTGATTTGTAGTTTCATGATGATGTTTCCCTGAGCTCCCCGAGTCTGAAAACACTAGATTATGATGGTCAGTATTTGATTGATTTATTGATTGATTTAAATACTACTAATAAAAAGAAGTGGTAATATTTTAGAGATGAATTTATTCTCATATATGCATCTGGCAGTCAGAGTAGTCACTCAGTATATTTTGCATTAGGAAAACAGAAACCATGGGTTTGATATACTGTTTAATTACTTGCATTTGCAGTATTGTTTATGAAGCAGTTAATATTAAATGACGACCATGCAGTTACTGTATACTCAGGTTCCAAGCAGGCGTACTTAGCTTTGGGGATTTTTCTGTGTGTCTTTTCATTTAAGAGAAACACTGAAATTAAAAAATGTATTGAATGAATGCATGTTGGGAAAAAAGATTTAATAAAATCCTGAAAAAAATCATGCTGAAGAAATCATGTTACTATTGAGAATCTGTATGATTGAGGTATGAAAAACTGAAAACTGGTATGATTTTCTGTATGAAAACATGTCCGTTTCTAATTTACTTACTAAGTGCATAATTTAAAATGAACTGTTGCATTATTGAAGATTTATATACATTCAGATGTGAATTAGACTTTGGGTCACGGCCACATTATGACCTCAAGGTGTGCGTGAACTTTCCATAATTCACGATTATGGAGTCAGTTATTCAATAAAACATCCACACCTGTGTGATATTTTGATATGGTAGATTATGCTATTTGGCTGGGGCGACACGGTACCGCAGTGGTTAGTATTGTGCCCTCACAGCAAGAAGGTCTCTGATTCGAGTCCCAGTCCACACCTTACTGTGTGGAGTTTACATGTTCTCCCCGTGTTCACGTGGGTTTCCTCCGGGTGCTCCAGTTTCCCCCACAGTCCAAAGACATGCGCTATAGGTGAATTGAATAAGCTAAATTGGCCGTAGTATGTAAATGCAAGAGTGTATGGGTGTTTCACAGTGTTGAAATGTGGCTGGAAGGGCATCCACTGTGTAAAACACATGCTGGATAAGTTGGCGGTTCATTCCACTGTGGCGACCCCTGATGGACTAAGGACTAAGTTGAAGGAAAATGAATGAATGGACACTATTTGGCTGTTTAAATTGACAAAAAAGTGTCAAAATGATCTGTGGAGGCTGGAGCTTGTTTTGTTGGCCTTGTTTCGCCAGAATGACTTTAGAACTGGCAGAACAAATGAGCACATTGGGAAAACTTTTCAGTCTAAAATATAAAATATGAACTATTATTATTGTTGTTATTAAAGCAGATTATAATTATATAATAATTATATCTATAAAGAAAATCTTTGTAAGATTACTAATCTGTAAAGTATTTTGCAATATATATTTTTACATTTTAATTTATGTAACAACAATAATATATATGTATTTATCTAATTACATATTCAGCCATTTTTTTTTCTTTACACTCAGATGTTACATGATAGAGCTGTTACTGGGGAACAAAATCTAAGAATTACTGTAGGTAGAGATGGATGGATGGATAGATAGATAGATAGATAGATAGATAGATAGATAGATAGATAGATAGATAGATAGATAGATAGATAGATAGATGATAGACAAAAGCTCAGAAAAATAAAGAAATTGATTCAAGTGTGCCTCACAAGCTGAAAAGAGAAGCCAAAATACTTTGATTGCCCCCTGGTGGCTGGCTGCAGCACAGGCCATAAACCCCACCCTCTCAGGCCCCGTTTACACTAGTGCGTTTTAGTTTAAAAACGGCGTTTTAGCATGAAAACGATCTGCGTCCACACTAGCGGATCTCAACAGATCTCCCTCCACCAGAAACGTATATCACGTGACCATTCGCGCACCATTCGCGCACTCTGAGCATGCGCCGTTAAGTATAAACAGGAAGCATGTGTCTCGCTCGGCGTTTGGTTATTGTTAGTCAACAAACGCTGGAGGAATGATGAACGCGATGGCAAAAAAAGCAAGAGAGGTCTTTTTGAGGACAGACGACGAGGTCGAGTTGTTACTTAAAGTAACAAATGAATATAAAACATCCATGGCTATCGAAAATGCCGTGTTTACAGTGAAGACTGGTCTGCCGTCTGCCGGTGACGTCATAGCCATGTGCGCTTGACGAATAAGGTAAGAGGCTCGTTTGAGATGGCCAAATTCTGCGCAGAACGCATCACCGGTGACCACCGCGAGATGCATGCCGGTTAGAAACGTGTCCGACTTGCGTGCGCCTTGCTCTGATGTCACGCTGACGTGCGCCAAAAAACTCGCGCGACCGCGAGGCGGATGTCTCGGATTGAGCAGTCGGCTGCAGTTGCTCTCAAACGACTGCGCTCACCAAAAGCATGATGGGAAACGACTGGCTGACGACACAGCTTAATGCTGATTGGATGAGACTGAAATTACGCTTCTCTGTCTTCTGTTTTTACTAAGGTTCATACCCGGCTGTACACCTTTATTGTATTTTCGTTGATAATTAAAAAAAGACATAAAAACCATTACACATGTTTATTTATTTAGATTTACATGCAAACAAAAACAAAACACATCTTTGTAAAAACAAAACATGACCTATCTCATATAACTAAATGTTAAAAATAAATCATTAGGATGTGCATGTGCTGTATTTTATTTTTATATTAGTTTAAAGTCCTGTTTGTTGTCATTTTCACTTTTTTGTATGTTTGTGTGAATTTTGTATTGTCATGTTTATGCAATATTATTCCATGAAAGTCAGTCCAATACACACATATGCAGACATACAAAGGTAATCAGACTGTTTTGCCATTATGCCTCATCTTTGTGTGGTTTCATATGAGAAGTGAAAGGGGTGTAGTAGACAAAACACACACATGTACGTGAAGTCAAAAGTTATGTTTAATAGACCAAGAACATTTTCACAGTATTTTCTTCAGCCTCATAGTTTTTATTCTGGACAAAGTCTTAAGCTGTTTATTTTAGTCTGGCTGGAGTAAAAGCAGTTTATAGGCCTAATAAGCATGTCAATTTAATTAGCCCCTTAAGAATTTCTTAACGTCCGCAGAATAAACCACTGTTGTCCAATGGCTTTCCTCATTTTTCTTTAACATAATTAATATATAGTTAACACTTTAAATTGCACTTTAGGCTGAATAGTATTTTGCAAAAACTAGTAAAATATTATGTAAAATATATAATATAACATTGTCATCATGGCAAAGACTAGACAAATGAGTTAGTAGAAACTGTTGAAAACTAAATCTGTTAAACAGCATTTTTACATATTTGATGCAATACATTTTTTCTTTAAACTTCACAAGAGGGTTAATAATTTTGTCTTCAGTAGTATTTCCCTTTATACCTTCTAATGCCCTCTGAAATTACTATAGAAATGGACCACTTGCTTAATAAAATGCCAAATTCTAGGAACATTTCTAGCAAAACAAACAAACAAACAAACAAACGAACAAACAAACAAACATTTGTCATGACCTGTCACTCAAAAGCATCTTGCTATAGTTACTTAATTTATAATGTAGCCATTGAAAGCTTTCATTCTTGAAAGCTTTCTAGCTGTTTATTTGTTCATTCTTTTAATGTTTACCACTGTTGAACATACCGATGTATATTTTAAATACGGTACACCCTTTTAAGCAATGAGATGTTTATCTTCTGTTATTCTGGCCATCTTTTTGATATTTCAATTGCATCCACTCCCACATTAAAAAATACTATAGTAACTAATAGGAATACTAGTGTTTTTGAACCATATGCATATTATAAAAATAGCCTATTTAAATTCTATAAGGTATCACAGCAACTATAAACATAACCAAATACTGAAAACAACATGTTCAAAAACACTATAATATTTACTATGAGTTACTATAGTATTTCTTCTTGAGGTTCGTCCGCGATAAAAAACGCGAACGCGATCTCCGCCACTGGTGACGTTTCCAGGCGGCAAAACAGCGAGATTCGGGAAGTGTCCGGCTTCTGATGTATTTTTTGAGCCCTCCTCTTACTGCAGCCGCCTGCTCCCGTCTACATTGCAGTCGAGGCGAGGCGCACCTCAAACAAGCCTAAGGATACGCAATGACCCAAAGCCCCAATCACGTAGCCAATCTCAGCAGCCACGCCTCTGTTTTCAAAGATATCTGTTTCCCTCCATCCACACTGAAACGCAACAGCAGCGTTTTAGAATGGAAACGCTGTCTCCAGCGTTTTCAAAACGCTCCGTTTTCGCACCTCGAAAACTCCGGCGTAGTGTGGATGGATGGCGTAACCGTAGCAAAACTTATGCGTTTTAAAACGAAAACGTACTAGTGTAAACGGGGCCTCAGTGTAAACTTAGGGGACGTGATCAAACTACACTTTTAATAATTTTTTCCCAAAAATAGATTTTGACATTTTAGTTGGCTTCTTCATGCTGGTGCTTATCAAATTGCTTGTATTTAGTTATATGTTGCTATAGAAACAGAGTGTAGTGTTATGATTGAGTGCTTAGTGATTAGGTCAAGCTTCGGTACCTGCTGTGCGGACTCTAGCTCCAAATTACGTCATCAGCGATACAGTCAACACTTGTATGTGACTTTTTGGCTTCTTCAAAAATAAAATTCACAATGAAGGTAAATGATACATTAACCATTTTTACCGTGTAGCTTTAGTCAACAAATCAGAATCAAGATTCAGTAGGGCAGATTGACAAATAACTGTTATATTTAACCCAGCAACAGAAATAAACGATAAATAGATAGCTAAAATTATAACAGGCTATTGAAAATGTATAAAACCCTCAAACTGGCTCACTGGGTTAAGTTAATAGAAGAGTTAATGCTTTAGGGGGCAGTCAGGAGCAACGTCAGCCCATTTGTCAACACGAAGCAGCGCGAGCGTCGGAAGTGACGTGAAAATCGCATTGTGGTTTGTTGATGTTTGTGTCAAACTCTCGGTCGTTCGTTGTTACTAAAGAAAAACCTCGAAACCGAAGGAATAAGGTCGAACTGTGGTGACCGTAGCAGTTCACCGACACCTCGTATTATGCAACTATACATGCGGCGAAGAAACTGTTCATAAAGAAATCAAAACGGCCGTTTATTCTATTTACTCGCAACAACACAAATCACCGCAAGCTGGCCAGCGATGACAATCCTTCCGAAGAAGAAACCGGTGTCCGCAGCCGGTGGCGGTGATCACACGGACGAGCCGGACAGAAGAGGCGGCTCTGAGGCGCACCCTCACCCCCTCGCGGGACGACCGGGGTCCCGATCAAGGGCCTCTCCGCCGCCGTGGACATACCAGGCCACACCGCACACTTCCAGAGAGGAGCGGCGGATCGAAGCGAGCGCTCGCCCGCAGGCGACCTCCCCGCAGCCCGGGGTCGCTGGAGCTCCGCTCGTGCAGTGTGAAGGAAGCGCGAACTCGGGAACCCGTGTCGAGTTACCGTGCGGGGCAGGCGGTGTCGGAAGCTGCTGCTCGGGACCCGGACTCAGCAAGCGGAGACGACAGGCGGTCTGCTCCAGCGGTTTGACAGGTGGAGGAGGGAGAGTGGGCGTCGGAGGAGGAGGAGGCGGGAGTCCAGCGTCTGAACCCGAGGAAGGAGCTGGAGGAAACAACAGTGAGGATGAGTATGAGAATGCGGCCAGACTTCAGCTTGTGGACCCCGCCACAGCCGAGCAGGTATGTTGCCAGCTTTAAATAAATAGCTTTTCCTCCAATAATTAATAGAAAGCTTTAATACCATCTTTTGTCTTTATTTGCTGTAATAAACTATTTTATTATGTAAATATTGTAATACATTATGTGTTTAAATACATCTTGGTAGAGACTTGTAATAAATACATTACATTAAGTCTTGGTAGAATTTAATTCTTACATGAAGCAGTTTACGTTTTTGATGTTAGTTGCAAATTTTAATTATGACAAATTAAATATAGGTTATTGGCCATTTATTTATTCATTCATTTTCCTTTGGCTTAGTCCCTTTATTAATCTGTGGTCGCCACAGCAGAATGAACCGCCATCTTATCCAGCATATGTTTTACACAATAAATGGGCTTCCAGGTGCAACCCAGTCCTGGGAAACACCCGTACACACTCATTCACACTCATAAACTATGGTCAACTTAGCTTATTCAATTCACCTACTGTATAGCGCATGTCTTTGGACTGTGGGGGAAACTTGAGCACCCAGAGGAAACCCATACGAACATGCAAACTCCACACAGAAATGCCAACTGGCCCAGCTGGGACTTGATCCAGCGACCTTGATCCAGCGACCTTCTTGCTGTCAGGTGACAGTGCTAACCACTGAGCCACTGTGTCACTCAGTTATTGGCCATTTCTAGTCTAATGTATTTAATGACTAATGAAAATTATGATGTATGACTTGTTTTCAATTCAATCTGAATTGTCTGTAGATTTTGTCTGGACTTGTATATCAGCCAAAATATATCTGTTTAGTTTGGAACAAAACAGATTTTTTGAGTAAACACTCCTATTATTTTCAGGGTTCAAAATACTTTATTTGGATACTTTGTCTGTTTTGGTGATTGGAATAATACAAGTGCTCCTTGTTGCTGTAATGTACTTTGTTTTTTGGCCTACAGCAAGAAGAATGGTTTGAGAAAGCCTTGAGGGAAAAGAAAGGCTTTGAAATCAAAAAAATGAAGGAAGATGGAGCATGTCTTTTCAGAGCAGTCGGTAATATTGCAAATTATTTTTTTGTGTTCCACATATGTTGTCAGGACCTGAAAATATATTTTCTGTGCTGGAGTAGTCATAGAAATAAACGTATTTAAATATGAAACTGACTAGAATTTCTTTTGTGTATTGCTTATATTGGGTTAGTACATTTCTAAAAGTGCAGTCTCTACAAAATTATTTAACAATTTTTGAGTCATTGAGAAGAAACTTGTCAATAGCACTATTTTTGTTTGAATTACATACGAATGTAGTTTTCATTAACAGTTTTAATTAGTTGCCATTTTAAGATATTTAGTGGTCATCTTCAATTTTGCAATTTTCTTAAGTTCTTTTTGAAATGTTTATAACATTGATTTTTCTCTCTATTTTAATTTTTTATTTCACATTTTAAAGCTGATCAAATATATGGGGACCAAGATATGCATGATGTGATACGGAAGCAATGTATGGATTATTTGGTAAATCAGTTAAATATTTTTCAAAAAAGTACTTACCAGCTTCTCTTTCAAATATTTGACGATTTGAGTCATTGTTTGTGCTTTGATTGCAGACGAAAAATGCAGATTACTTCTCCAGTTACGTCACCGAGGACTTCACCACATACATTAACAGAAAGAGGAAGAACAACTGTCATGGGAACCACATTGAGATGCAAGCCATGGCAGAAATGTTCAACCGGCCGGTGGAGGTTTACCAGTATGGCATAGGTTAGTTAATGTCTATTGAATTGTTTGGATCATTTAGATCAAATATGGAGGAAATATTTTTTTATTTTATCTGACTACTCCGATCTTTCAGAGCCAATTAACATTTTCCATGGCATCCAAGAGAACAATGATGAGCCAATACGTGTCAGTTACCACAAAAACATCCATTATAACTCTGTGGTGAATCCCTACAAGGCCAGTGTCGGGGTCGGGCTGGGCCTGCCCTCCTTCAAACCAGGGGTATGTGTTTTAAATAAGACTGTTCATTAGGGCTGGGTGATATGACCCAAAATGCTTTCATAGTAAAACAAAATTACATTCATGAAAGTCTTGTAGCTGCATCGTTCAGGCACAGCGTTTTTCTTTATTCTTGTAAATGCCATTGAGAACATCAGCACTCTTTAATCTGGCTCAAGACATCTGTGTTCTTCGCTAAATTGAAGCGCTTTTCTTTGCGAGACTTTCCACATGTAAGGAAATGCACAGATAAACAGTGAATGCGGCACAAACAAGCAGCACTGTTTAGTTCCTCATTGAATATGCATTATATTTTCACACAGGTTATGTTGTGATAGTAATTGTTATTGTATGATCACCCAGCACCTAGCCGTATTTCATAAATGAGATGTCCTTTGTTAATGTCTGCTATTCTGTCTCAATGCAGTTTGCTGACCAGTGTCTCATGAAAAACGCTATAAAGACATCTGAAGAGTCTTGGATTGAGCAGCAGATGCTGGAGGATAAGAAGAGAGCAACAGACTGGGAGGCCACCAATGAGGCCATCGAGGAGCAAGTGGCTCGTGAGTCCTATCTGCAGTGGCTTCAGGACCAGGAGAAGCAAGCAAGACAAGTATGAAATATAAAAAATATATATTTTTTCTGCACCTGAAGTATCATGCAGAAAGAGGTTTTGTGGCTTATTACAAATTTAAATCAGTCAAATAGATACAAATGTATAATGTCTTAAAGCAACAGCAGCCTAATAATACTCTTTATGCCATTAAAATTAACTAAAGAAAAAAGACAAATCAGGCAGTAAATTTGGCTTGATATCTTTCTTAGCTTTATTGACAGAATTTTTAAAATCTATTTAGAATTTATGTACATTTATCCATATTTGTGTACATGTATATAGATGTTGTTAAAGTCAGCACATTGGTCAGTGCATGTTCAAAAAAGAGTGTAACAATAACAGATATTTTAGTTCAAAAGTAATACATACGTTGTCAGCATAGCATGACTAGTCGACGTCAATCAAAAAGTGTCACGGTAGAACATTAAAGTTGACCAGTCGACTAGTATCTAGCATGGGCAACCTCTAATATATGTATATGTATATATTTATTTATATATAGCATAGAGCCCTGAATTAATGTTTTTTCACTATTTTATATGGTAACACTTTATTTTGATGGTCCATTTCAGTATTAGTAGACTGTCTGCTTAATATCTGTTTATAATGACATTTAACAGTCCTTCAACAGACATTTAACTGACTATAAGAAACTTTGCAAGTACATGTCAACTTACACTAACCCTAACCCCAACCTAACAGTCTACTTATAATCTAATGAGAATTAGTTGGCATGTAGATGCAATGTAACTTAAACTCAACAAACGAACCATCAAAATAAAGTGTGACCTTTTATATTTAGTATTTTTCATATTTCATATTTGTTAGAAATGTCAGTAGCAGTAGTATGCAATTTTTTTTTGTGAATTTTCTTTGTATGAAATCTATATTCAGTTAACTGAATCAAGAATCAAATGGAATGGAGAGCTTGAGAATCAGAATTGGATGTCTATTGGGATGTCTACATCTGATACCCAGCCTGAGTTTGAAACCACCCCACTGTATAAATCAAAGCAAGTTCTTGAAACGTGACCATCTTTCCTTTCAGCCTCGTAAAGCTAGTGCGACCTGCAGCTCTGCCACAGCCGCCACATCCAGTGGTTTGGAGGACTGGGGTTGTCGGTCTCCTCGTCAGCGTAGCTCTGCACCCTCTCCAGAACATCCAGGCCCGGCTCATGCTGAACCTCTCAAACCCCCGTCCCCAGCTGGAGCCTCGCTGGTGCTTCCAAAACCCCCTTCACCATGTGCCCCAGGTAAGTGTATGTGTACATGTGTTTTCTTTGCTCACGCTAATGTACATCTCGATTTATTTGCAGTGAAGTAGAGCTGCCCTATATTGCGGGGAAACATTGACATTGGAATATTTTCCCTTTAGAAGGCTTGAATAGCTCTGTTTGGAATAAAATCATTATTTTATAAGTATTGGGGTGATTGTTTTTTTAGGAGAGTTCATTTGCATAAAATATTAATTAATTCATTCATTCATTTTCCTTTGGCCTAGTCCCTTTTTTATAAGGGGTCGCAACAGCCGAATGAACCACCAGCTATTCCAGCATATGTTTTACACAGCGGATGCCCTTCCAGCCGCAACCCAGTACTGGGAAACACCCATACACTCTAACATTCGCACACACTCATACACTACGGCCAATTTAGTTCATGCAATTCACCTATACCGCATGTCTTGGGACTGTGTGGGAAACCGGAGCACCCTGAAAAAACCCACGCAAACATGGGGAGAACTCCACACAGAAATGCCAACTGGCCCAGATGGGACTCAAACCAGCGACCTCCTTGCTGTGAGGCGACAGCGCTAACCACTGAGTCACCGGGCTACCCCTGCATAAAATATATTAAACATATTACAAGCATAGATATGTAGAATAGAACAAACCCAGCAAACATTTATTTTTGTGTAATTGAGTCTAATAGAGGTCTAATACATGTCTAAACAACATTTTGTCTAAAACAAGGCAAAATTTGTGCTGTCAGTGAATAATGTAATAGACGTCTAATAATAGAATAAGGAAATAGACTAGTCATCAAATAGACAGGACTGGATGACTAAACACATGAAGTCTGACTAATCTGTACATTTGATGACTAGACTAACTTTGGGCTGTTCTTAGATGTCTATTAGACAGCCCAAATTTAGCCTCATTTTAGCAAAGGCATCTGTGATTAGACGTCTGTTAAACAAAGTTGCTCAGTGGGATGATGCTAAATAATTGAACAGTGTTTTGTTTTTGAGTGTTTTGTTTTTGAGTGTCTAATTTGGGGTTTACATTAAATGCAGAACACTTCGTCACTCGTGAGATATTTTGCACCTCACTCAAATGTTCTGCTTGAGATTAATAATTTTTAAGCTGAATTTGAGTTAATATTTTTTAACTTGCATGGTTGTTGTGATTTTCCACTTCAGTTGTACCATGTAACGATAATTGTCCTCTATTCATGAATTTGCGTTTACTTTGTATGTAAACAAACACTTAATTCCATGTTTGGTATGAACCCAGCATAACAGTATTTAGCTTTACACTACCTGACAAAAGTCTTGTCGCCTATCCATGTTTTAGGAACAACAAATAATAACTTGACTTCCAGTTGATCATTTGGTATCAGAAGTGGCTTAAATGAAATGCAAAGGCCTTTATTTTACCAAAATAAAATATGATCATGCCTTGATTACTAGTTATTTAATTAGGACAGTAAGTTCTGACTTTGCTTAGACAAAAGTCTTGTCACTTAACAGAAGTAATGTACAGTATAAAATATAAAGCCTATAAGTCTATAGAATATAAAGTATTAATAAAGGATTAAGTTCATCAAGGCTCTTTGGATTCATCTTCAATGCCTCCTCCCTCTTACCCCAGACACACTCAATAATGTTCATGTCTGGTGACTGGGCTGGCCAATCCTGGAGCACATTGACCTTCTTTGCTTTCAGTGACTTTGATGCAGAGGCTAAAGTATGAGAAGGAGTGCTATTCTTCTGAAGAATTTGCCCTCTCCTTTGGTTTGTAATGTAATGGGCAGCACAAATGTCTTAATACCTCAGGATGTTGATGTTGCCATCCACTCTGCAAATCTTTCACATGCCCATGAATGTAACCCCAAACCATAATTTTTTCCTTCACCAAACTTGACTGATTACTGTGAGAAACTTGGGTCTATGTGGGTTCCAATAGGTGTTCTGCGGTATTTTTGAAGATTGGGATGCAGTTCAACAGATGATTCATTGTAAAAATCTACCTTCTGCCAAACGATCAACTAGCAGTCAAGTTATTATTTGTTGCTCTTACAACTGGGGTCAACGACTAGACTTTTGTCAGGTAGTGTAACAGAGGGGTGTCCAAACTCTGTCTTGGAGGACCACTGTCCTGTAGAGTTTAGTGCCAGCTTGCCTGAACTCACCTAACTGAAAGTTCCTAGTATGACTAGCAAGACCATAATTAGCTGGATCCGTTTTTCACATAAAAAAAACATATATGTTTATTTAAATAAAACCACAACTCCTCCTCTGCACTTCTTTTTGGTTGAAAACCTCTTCATACTGAAATGAAAGTATGCAGCTCTTCAGGACTGAGATCCCAGTACTATAGAAATAAACAATCAAATGTAAAATAACACTGCACACAACTCTTGGTAACTCCCAAAAGGAATTACAAATGTCCTTTATTCTTGTCTGATTATATAGAATTGACATCGCCCTATATATATATATATATATATATATTATTATTATTATTATTATTATTATTTCAGCTAGAAGTACAGTATATTGACTTGAGGCCTTTAGTAATTGCTTCTTCCTTGAACTATTTTAAAGGTCCAAGTCATCAGTCTTCAGCCAACTCTTCCCTGGTGTCTCTCTACCCAACCCTGGGCTACAGGAGTCTAATGCAGGATATGTCACCTACTGCCTTTGGTACGCCATATTGAGTTCCAGCATAAATGCTTGAAGATTTATAATTCATGTCTTTTGTAGAGCTTAAATAATTAATTTGTCTTTAGGTTTAACAGATTGGGAAGACGATGACGTGCTGGCCTCAGTTCTGGCTGCTTCACAACAAGAATACCTCGATAGCTTGAAGAAAAATGCAATGCACAGAGAATCTTCTCCAGACTGCAATTGATACATTGGACAGCACAAACCACAGCTGCGTTTCTGTTTCAACATCATGCAATATTTCTTCCTTTCCCGTTTCAATACAACTCTATTCTGATCTTTCTCCATTTTTTTTTGCTAACCTACTTTCCTTAATTTCATTAAACTTCATGGACCTAGTTAGGTGCATGTTTAAATAAACATTGTAAAATGAATATTGAAAATATCATCTCAGCTGTTTATTATAATAATCAGGTGTTTTCATTATTTGAGAAGAATAAATTATGCTAATTAGTACAAGTATGCTTTTTTTTCTCTGATTTTTCTTCACTGACCGGTACATGACAGTGCAAATAATGATTGCTTATTCGAAGATAAACAGACTATTCAAATTGATTCTTTGAGGTTTCTACACTGTCAGAGGTGTTTGGTGAGTCTAGTCCACACCCTGCTACAGTAAGTTTGCCATATTTTTGTGTAAACTTAAAACCTTTCTCAACTCATGAAATCATACGGAGCCCCTCAAGTTACATTTTGGTGTTACAAAATGGATTTTGTACTCATGACAAACTTTACAGATGAGTCGTGAACTCAGTAATATAGGCTACTCTGCATTTTTATAGATATAAAATTAAATTAGTTTAGCTGGGTAAATGAGACTATTATAAAGTGAGGCGGTGTGTGTTTGTTCCATAGAGCTAGCTGTGCTGAGCTGCAAGAATAAAAGATTTCATCGTTTGCCTTTATTGTTGTTTTTGTAAATTACAATGAACAACACTTGTTATAAGACATTGTTTGATTTCAGTGCAATATGGGCTAGTTCCATCTTCTTTGCTTTTTTTAATTAAACTGTTTAATATATGTCATTGCATTACACTGATTAATGTGTTTTATTCAGTGTTCATTTTGACAGCAGATTTTAGTCACTTTTAGTCTTAGTCTTTTGATTAAAAGGCCAATTACTTCCAGTCAGTTTTAATCTTTTGAGTTATTTGTAGTTTTGAGTAAATTCCATAGCATTTTAGTCAACCAAGTCTCTAGTTTTAGTTGAACCATCTAACCGGTTTTAAATAAGAATGTGTTATGTTGGCATATCTCTAAAAGTCTAAACAGTAGCTCATATACAATAAACATGAAAGATTTTAAGGATTGAACAATATGTTTTTTTTCCTTTATTCTTGCAAAACATAATTAAATAAACTATATAGAATTAAATGAATTTATCTTGAACTCATTTAATAATTGTTTCAAAATATTATATTTAATAACTCAATAATTATTACGGTTTGGATCTTATAAGTTTCATTTCTTCAAAAAGGCGGAAGGGTATAAAACCACCTGCTTGAGCAGAAACTAACTCGTGAGCACGTAAAAAAGTCTTTTTTTTTCAATGTCCTTTTAGGACAGAGCATTTTTCATTCAGAAATACATCTATCTACAGAGAAGTTAAGAGTCTACTTTTAGCATGAAGTCATATAAAAGTGTCCCGTCATGTTTCCAGACATTATACTAAACTTTAGACAACACAATTCCAGGTTTAATTTAATTATATTAAAGTTAACTTGTATAGCACTTTTAACAATAATGTTTTAACTTTTGAAGAATACAGAATTCAATATTTGATGGAACAACTCCGATATTCAGTCACAGGGAGTGTAAAAATGTTATTCTAACAAACTATCTTTGGGGAAAAAGTTCGCTGACATTAGATTTTTTTTTTTGAGAGAATCATCTGGTGGCATATTAAAACGTATTAAAAAACACCAGATTAATTGTCGTTTTAAATCTTTGTACTTTCCACGGTTCTGTAATCAACCAAGTTCAACCCATCTGGTAGCAAAAACAATTTTAAATATGATCAAATTCAGTAAAACTTTATCTTTTTACAATAAGTTTACATATATATTTATACTCAATGGCATTCGACATAATGTCACTTGTATTTTGCACTTCATCTTTACAAAAGTAATTTGAAACACATATACGGTGGTCTCACAGTAAACGCTGTACTTACATTATATCCACTAACCGTCTTTTATTTTGAAGCATTAACCGGAAGTGGTTGTGGATATTTGTTTTGCAGTGTTTTTAACGTCCAGCTTCCTGGAGCACCGGCGGCAGAGCTGAGTCAGTTGCGCTGAACGAAAGCGAAAGATGACTTTGCTTTTAAATCATCTTTGATAATTGAATATATATCAGACATGAATGTGATTATGACCAGAAGGAAAGCGCTTCACGAGAGCAGTCATTTATCGGGAGACTTCATGAGCTTTTCGCATCAATGACGTAGACGAGCTCAAGTTACTGTGTTGTTGTGATCTGCTCAGTACCTCTGTGATTTAACCAGCTTTTATTATTTGACACATCGCGGTTTATCGATATTAAACTACCAGAAGACGTGCGTGACGGACTCTGCAGATATGGGATAACAGCAGTAATCTTATTAAGCGTCTTCAGACTACAAATTTGTGCGTTAAGCACGAACCTTTAGTAATTAATTTGCTTCGCTGATTTATTTGTCATCGCATAAGTATTTTAAGCCAGTTTCTCATAATAAATGCAGCTTTTTGCATGTTGACATGGATCAGAACGGTCAAGAGAGTGGGAATATGGAGGAGGTGAAGATATGTGATCCATCCATCCTTCCTGAATGTCTTGATCACACAGGTAATGTCTTATGCAGTTTCATTATTACAAAGTAAATCTTGTGGATAGCTAGACTTATTTTTGCAACCTCTAAAACATTTTAAGATATACACTACCTGACAAAAGTCTTGTTGTCGATCTCAGATGTGAGAGCAACAAATAATAACTTGACTTCTAGTTGATCATTTGGAAAAGTGGCAGAAGGTAGTTTTTATTTTCAATGAATCAACTGTTGAACTGCATCCCATTCATCACGAATACTGCAGAAAACCCATTGGAACACGCATGGACCCAAGTTTTGACAGAAATCAGTCAAGTTTGGTGACGGAAAAATCATGATATTGTGGTTACACTCAGTATGGGGGCGTGCGAAAGATCTGCAGAGAGGATGACAACATCAACAGCCTGAGGTATCTCGACATTTATGCTGCCCATTACATTACAAACCACAGGAGAGGGCAAATTCTTTAGCAGGACAGCACTCCTTCTCATACTTCAGCCTCCACATCAAAGTTCCTGAAAGCAAAGAAGGTCAAGGTGCTCCAGGATTGACCAGCCCAGTCACCAGACATGAACACTATTGAGCATGTGTAGGATAAGATAAAGGAGGAGCCATTGAAGATGAACCCAAAGAAGTTATTTGAGTCACCGCAGAGATGTATGGATGCAGTGGTCCAAGCTCATGGGAGTCATACACAATATTAATTCTTTTTCCACTGCACCATGGCTTTATATTCTATACTGTACATTATTTCTGTTAAGCGACAATACTTTTGTCTAAGCATTGTCAGACCTTACTGTCTTATGTTGGTAAAATAGTGCCCTTTGTCTTTCATATAGGCAACAAGACTTTTGTCAGGTAGTGTAAACTGATATTTGTTAAAAGGGATGATTAACCAAAAACGATGACTTTCTTTCATCTGTTGGCCACAAAAGAAGAGATATTCAGTGAACTTGCAACCATTGACCTCAATAGTATGTGTTTTTCCCACTGTGGAAGTCAGTGGTTACAGGTTTTCAGCTTTTTTCAAAATATCCCATTTTGTCAGTCACGTAAGCTTGGAAGCACTCGAGGGAGAGTAAACAGTGATTTAATTGTCGTTTTTTGATGACCTATCAGTTTTTATATTATAAACTATGCCAACTTCGTATTCAATTGATCTTTTTTTGCCACTTTTTTTGTTTTTTGTTTTTCTTGTTTATTTTCTTTTCATTTTTGTAACATCTAAAATTCTTAATTAAAATAAAAAAGATTTTAAGACTCTAAGATTTGACTCTGCTTTCCTACACAGACACTGACGTCCCATCTGAAAACCATTGTGTGAATGAAGATCACAGGATGCCTTCAGACCCAGAGGGGCTTTTGGAGTCAGCAGATCCTTCATCCAAGCAGGACATCCAACCGCAAGAGCCTTCAACAGAAATGCAGAAGCTACATGTTGAGGATGACCGCTCTTTGTGTCCCGGCGGTTCAGAGACGGATTCTGGGAAAGCATCCCAAGACTCTGCATTAGTGGATAATAGCAATGATGACTCTGGTGAGTTTGTTGTAACTGTATTAGCTCGGGGGAAGATGGAAGAGCAGGGAATGGGCATGAAAGGAGCCTCATCCCCTCTCTCTGAGACCGGCACACCTCTGGGACCCCCATCGCACAGGAACGAGGACGTGACGGCGGATAGTTGGAGGCAGCACAGGAAGCATGTGTTCGTGCTGAGCGAGGCGGGGAAGCCTATCTATTCCCGATACGGAAGTGAGGAGGCTCTTTCATCCACCATGGGGGTGATGATGGCTCTGGTGTCTTTTGTGCAAAGTGGAGACAACATCATTCGCTCCGTTTACTCTGGTAAATTTTTTTTTTTTTTTGATAGCTAAAATAATTTATAGTCAGCATGAAATCCAAAAGTTCAATGCTTAATCAATCAAAAATTTCAATGTTTTAACAATCGTTAGACTTAAGGCAAACAATTAATATATCTTAATCCACTGAAGAGAAAAAACCTGTTTGATAATCTTTAATCAAAATCTTACCAGTGCTTCCCACACAGACTTTTCATGGGCAGGCCGCCCAGCTATATTAACGGCCGCTCAAGTATTAATTGGCAACATTTTTTTATTATTATCATCTTTTTTTTCACACTTTTTTTGTATTCGCCCAATAGCCAAACATCTGCGATCGAATAACCTGTCACCCTACTTCTCCTTGTGTGCGTGTGCAACAACTGTCAACACTCCCGCAGACAGTCTCACGTGCTCTGTAGAGACCCACAGAGCCTTTTTGGGACTTAAAAATGCGTCCATCAGGGTTTCTAAATCTCCTAAAATGTCCGGGATTCGGCTTTTGGTTTCGGGTTTCTAAAGTCGTCGTTAACTGTATGTGCTTGTGCATTAAATTTTTATTTTCCGCCTGATTTACTTTCGCTTGGCTTCGGTGCTGACAGTGCGTGCACAGCTGCAAGACCAAGAGAAACTTTATAGTTAATTCTTTGATCTAAATGACTCTGATAAACTTTTCTATTTACTCAAAGAGGCTGAAATTACATCTAAACTGGCTGCAGAATATATGTACGCCATTAGAAATGGTTAATTAACTTATTTAAATAATCTACATTTTTTTATTTTTGTAATTTGATATTTTTTAGATATTTCTATTCCATAGTTAATTTCATTCCTTTATGTTATTTATTTCTTATTTGCTGTACATATTTTTTGATGATATTGATATATTGCATATTTTATTCATATCTAACATGCTTTTGCAACACTGTACAAAATGTCAGCAGCAGATTTTACCAGTCAGTGGGTGCACATGGCTCCTGAATAGAATAAAAGTAAAACAAATAGTGGTTTTTTTTTTTAAACAGTCTTTAGAGAAAACTTCAACCCATTGAAAACAGTGTATAATAAAAAATAATAATAATCAACATACCGTGCGGACATCAAACAGAAACTTCATAAGTGGTTAAATAAAACCATTTTCTTGAAACAAATCATCAAATTTTTTTGCCTTCTCGCCCTTCATTATTTTTAAAGCCTCTGCGTAGGTGGCAAACTCCTTAAAAGACTATCAAATGAGTTTTCAAAATTTTGCATTTATGAATTAAGTTTAAGTAAAATAAGTAAACAATTTGCAGTTAAGTCATCATTTTTGTTGTCCAAATGCACTCCAAATTTCACAATGTCCCAACAAATAGAAGGAAACATTGAAATGTATTTTTTTTGTCCAATTGCTCACATCAGACTAGAAAGGATTAACCAAAGTACAATGAATTTTCAAGCGTTTCGATATCACCATTGCAGAATTGGCAAATGTTACAATTCAAATAAAATCTTTTTCTCAGAGATTCCTTTGCAGGATGAATATCGTACATATTTTTAAAATGTTCTTTTTATATTTTGGAGAAAGAGGAAATGTCAAATATTTGCATCTAATTTTCTTAACTAAATTCTTATTAAAAGAAAGGAAAATATAGGATGGCATTCCTGTATAAGACACTTTCTAATAAATGTATTGGTATATTTGTTGTCCACAAAACTCTACTTGCTTCGTTTAAGGTCCTTAATTTTGGCATAACAGTGGAATAAACTAGGATCTTTTTCAATCTGACCATTTGTTTCCGATCTGGAATGACAGTCTTTGTCTAATGATGTCAGTTTCACAACTTGGGTGAAATATGCTTAGTCACACCCCTCAAACCATTAGTTTGCTGCAAATAGATGGGCTAACATAAAGCTTTTCATTAACAAGACTTTAAATGAAAATTGCTTGCTTTATTATCTTATAAATGTGCGTTTTGTTTTCTGGGAAAACAAACCGAAAATATTGATGACTCATCTTGCACTCAGGGGTGTATCCAGATCTTGGCCCAATCAGATGCTGTTTAGATTGTTAAAGCTGCTCCCTCTATTATCATCTACCACTGAGTGGCAATTCAATGATCTTTAGGTGCTTAATTTTGTTTTAACTAATTTGACTTTCGATAGATTGTTGGCAAGTTATAACGTGTTTGTTGTTAGTACAGAGACAATAATGGTGTTGTGTTCAGTAATTTGCATTTTCAGTAACCAAAATCCTTATGCGTTTGTTACTGCCTGAGGCCAGAATTTGCACACATCTGTTCCCTGTCATCGATTCTCACCAATTCTGCATTTTTCTTTTACATAAAAGAATTGAATAACTAAAACAGAATAAAAGACACAATCAATATTTTCAACTCAACAAATAATTCAAACATTTATTCTGCTTTGATTTAAATGGAAAAAACTGTTATATATTTTATGGAGAAGAAAAAAGATTTATATTATGTGTATTAAAATGTAAAAACATTTGTGGCTGAAACATTTAGGATTATTTGACTAAAAAACAGCAAACACAAAAAGAACTGTATTGTTTTTAATAATTAATCATTTTAAACAGTATAAATCTCACTTTTAATCAGTTGAATGCATCTAAAAACAATGAACCATCTACCTAAATCATCTGCTTAGATGACTTGATTTATTGTTCTCTGTGACAGATGAGCACACGGTGGTGTTCATGCAGCGTGGTCCTCTGGTTCTGGTGTCCGTCTCCAGCAGCCGTCAGTCCGAGCAGCAGCTCCGCAACGAGCTCATCTACGTCTACAACCAGATCGTCAGCATGCTCACGCAGGCCAGCATCACCCGTATCTTCGAGCACAAGAAGAACTACGACCTGCGTCGCCTGCTGGCCGGTTCCGAGAAGATCCTTGATGGCCTCCTGAACCTGGTCGACTCAGACCCCAGTTTCTTACTGTCCGCCGTCCACTGTCTCCCCTTAGCCTCATCTCTCAGGGATTCTCTCAGTCAGATCCTCCAGAAGGCCATCACACCAAACCTGGTCTTCTCCATCCTCATAGCCAAGAACCAGCTGCTCACCATAGTTCAGGAGAAGATGGTAATTGATGATGCCCGACTGGAGCCGGCAGACCTCCATCTCTTACTGAACCTCATCGGAGCCTCTTCGGCCTTTCAGGCCGGGGAGATCTGGACACCCATCTGCTTGCCCAGTTTTAACCCTGACTGTTATTTTTATGCCTACATCTCATATTTGGACCCTCCTGAATGTACTGTTTGTCTGGTTCTTCTGTCCACTGATAAAGAGGCTTTTTATTCAGTGGCTGAGTGTAAGAGGAAGATTGAGGAGGCTATGCAAACACAAAATGCGCTCAAGTCCATAGCAAAGGCTCAGTCGTACAGTGTCAGTCAGGTGGGAGTGTCTGATCTCAGGCATTTCATGTACAAGCCCTTCGACGTGCCAGACAACCATCGCCAGCTTACACAGTTCACCAGGTGAGTTGTTTGCGACCAGTTGTTTGTCCAGCTCATTGTTAATTGGAAAGTCAAAAAAAAAAGTATTTTGTCAGCGCTAATAGCCTAGTGGTTAGTGTGTCGACATAATGCACAAGTGCGCTGTGAATGTCCTGAGTTCGAGTCCTGACTCGTGGACTTTTCCCAATCCCATCCCCCTCTTTATTTATTTGGCCATTGGCCCTTACAACCGAGGGTTAAGAGGAAGGGCTTCAAAACTTGCCCCTAAGAATTGGGACAGCACTTCAACACGCACACGTCATCATATGTCATCGCGATCTCTTGCTTCATATGAGATCAGGTGATCACGACTGCTGTAGTTATTAACAACATTAACATTATAGCAGAAACTGTAAAAAGCTCATTTCCAGACACTAGACATTACTGACAGGGTATTCGAGTGTCATCGTGTGTCAGAATGTTCTGGGACCGCTGTACTGGAGTTTTGATTATGGATTATAGATTTTTTTTTTAAAGCATGATGGTAAAACACGAGCGTGGTTATGAATATATGAAAACATATGTTTGTTTGTCGTAAAAATTTGTAATAATGACAAAAAATACTAATTTGTGGATCTCCTTACTTCCGGGTTCAGCTATCCTGTCGCGCAGGCAGGTGCATTGTGGGAAAAATTCTTACCCCTCCGTTTTAAGTGTGGTCCTGAAAAGTCTTCATTCGAAGGGGTGTATACCCCTTGCCCTTAGCCCTACCCCTTCAAGCTAAAGAGAATTGGGACACCCCTACCTCTTGACGTGAACGCGCAAAACGAGGGGTAGCGGTAAGGGGAAGGGCTAAGGGGGAGAATTGGGATTGGGCCTTATTTATTTTAATTATTATTATTGAAAGGGACAGTGCTCATTAATTAACTGTAAATAGACCCAAGATCTAGTTTTCATCTGTTGCCAATGCTAGATTTAAAAAAGGCAACAAAAGCTACAGGAAATTATGAATGATTACAAATACACGTACAATCACATTAAAGTTACTCTCTCCCTTTCTCCAGCTTAATTTCCCATCAATATCTACTGTCCTATTGTAATAAAGGCAAAAATGCCAGTAACGTTACATTTAATTATTAGTATTATTAGTATTTTAATGAATTTGAATGACCCAAATGTCCTCTTATTGTTACAGTTATGAAAAATCTATAATGGTGAACTTCAACCAAATGTTGATCAACTTTTCAATACTTTTTTTTTTGTCTAAACCTGACCTTTTGAATCCTGACAAATGTTTAATATGCATATATAAGCTATCTACACTACCTGGCAAAAGTCTTGTCGTCGATCCCAGTTGCAAGAGCAACAAATAAAAACTTCTAGTTAATCATTTGAAAAAATGTGACAGAAGGTAGATTTTTTTTTTCCGATGGATCATCTGTTGAACTGCATCCCATTCATCACAAATACTGCAGAAGACCCATTGGAACCCACATGGACCCAAGATTCTTACAGAAATCAGTCAAGTTTGGTGAAGGAAAATTCAAGGTTTGGGGTTACATTCAGTATGGGGGCGTGCAAGAGATCTGCAGAGTGGATGGCAACATCATCAGCCTGGAGTATCAAGCCAATTGTGCTGCCCATTACATTACAAACCACAGGAGAGGGCAAATTCTTCAGCAGGATAGCACTCCTCATACTTTAGCCTCTGCATCAAAGTTCCTGAAAGCAAAGAAGTTCAAGGTTCTCCAATATTGGCCAGCCCAGTCACCAGACATGAACATTATTGAGCATGTCTTAGGTAAGATGAAGGAGGAGGCATTGAAGATGAATCCAAAGAATCTTGATGAACTCTGGGAGTCATGCAAGAATAATTTTTTTGCCGTTCCAGATGACTTTTATTAAGAAGTTATTTGAGTCATTGCAGAGATGTATGAATGCAGTCCTCCAAGCTCATGGGAGTCAGACACAATATTAATTCTTTATATTCTATTGACTTTCTATTCTAAACTGTACGTTATTTCTGTTAAGTGACAAGACTTTTGTCTCAGCAAAGTCAGACATTAATGTCCTAATTAAATAATTAAAAATCAAGGCATGATTATATTTTATGTTGGTAAAATAGAGGCCTTTGTCTTTCATATAAGCCAATTCTGATACCAAATGATCAACTAGGAGTCAAGTCATTATTTGTTGTTCCTAAAACTTAGCAACGAGACAAGATAGGCGACAAGACTTTTTTTTATACACTACCTGATAAGACTTTTGTCAGGTAGTTTATATAAAATATAATTTTCAGAATGTGAGCGAATATGGGATTAAAACATTGGCAATGTGTAGTCTAAAAATAAATATATGTATGAAAAATGGCACCTGTTATTGTTATTTATGCAAAAAAAATACAAATCTTTAAATTGCAACTTTTTACATTTAAAAGAAATTTCATCAAAAATTAAAATGAAACAGCGAAAAAAAAAAAGAAAAAGTACATTTATTTTAATTAGTTTTAGCTATTTGATGTGCTTTTTACAATAAAATGACTAAAACAGTGCTACAAGAACACTGCTGTGATGTCTTACCTGCCTTTTCACATCGTAACTGAAAAGTTTTATGCAATCATTCATTTTTTTGCAGCAGAAGATAAAGCCTTTCCCTCAGCATCTCAGATAAATCCCTTTTCAACAGTATCTGTGAGCTTAACCTGTGCTGCTCTCACAGATATTTCACAGATGAATTTCAGCAGAAATTGAAAGCATGTTTTCGCAATTTATCCAATTGTTTGATGGCTTTTATTGAGAGCGCTGTGTTTGTCATGTGATGTGCGGTACATTGTAGCGCCACTAATATAATTTCTGGAAATATTTATGAAAGACCAGACAGAAATAGGATCAGAGGCATAAAGACACCTTTGTTTTTGTTATGTTTGTGTCAGCCCAGAGATGGAGGCCCCGTACAGCAGTGAGGAGGAGCGGATGAGACTGCTGGACCTGTACAGAGACCTGCACGGACGTATTCACAGCGCATCGCGACCCCTCAAACTCATCTATCATGTGGCTGAACGCGAGACTCTTCTGGCCTGGGTGAGTGGTGTAGTGTTGCCAAAAAGATATACATTTACACAAGTATCTATACTCAGTTCTGTGAAACCATACACTGTTACTTTTCAGCAGTGTCAGAAGAGTTACTTTGCAACTCATTACATCCAACATTTGCAACTTAGTTACTTTGCAACTCATTACATCCAACATTGGGTGGGACAGACTATGGTTACAGTTACAGAGTTGCAAAGTAACTAGTTACTGTAATTAAATTAATTTTACACTGAAAAAGGAAAGTGAGTGATTACTGTTCATTTTCAGGTCATTCAAATGCAATTACTTCAAACGTACTTGTCTCAAACGGTGTAAAAATGAACGAAAAGCTCTGAATAGGGCTGCACCATATTGGGGAAAAACCAACATTGCAATATTTTATTTTCTGTGGTACAGATTGCGATTTCATCAGATGACTTGAATGGAATTATTGGGGAAAAATCATTATTTTCTAGTAATTGGGATCATTTTGTAGATGTTACGATTTAATAAGTTGTCCAGGGAGATTAAACATAACTATAATAAGAATATTAAGAATAAGAATATTATATTATTACTGAACGGAATGGATGGAAGGAAACAAGGACACAGATGTAACAATTAATTTGTTTATTCCTCTATGAGGAAAGAATGATAAAGCCAACAAAAGGCATGTGTGCGCTATGTACAATGGAAAAATAAACAAACAAAGCAAATCAAATTACAGGGGAAAAAGGAACTAGAGTGGTGCCCAATCAAAGAAATAAACAAAACCAAAAACCACCTAAATTAGAACACAAGATCCCCTCTAAACTCACTAATAAAAATACAAATGTGAAAAAGAAACCGAAATCTTCAGCGTATTCGGCGCCAATAAAAATACACTCCCTAAAATAATAAATCAAAAATACAAGAAGCGGCGCACACCCACTTACCTAGTGTTTTCTGAACAATTCACTCTACGGGTAAAATGTATGTCGCGCGACCTATTAACCTATTCCTTTTCCCCCAAAAAGGAATGATAAACTCTTTAATCATTTTACAGATGTTCTAATGTTTTGAAAAGTTCAGAAACATGGAGCCAAGACATCATACATAATCGAAAATAAAACGCAGCACAAACCCACACAGAACGAACTGTCCAAGAAGGTGTGCCGGTGAGATTTAAAGTCCGCGGAACGAAGTCTGATTGGTCCACGAGGAAACGCCCTAATGAAGAGTGACAGGCTCGGGATCCAACCAGCAGGTACCTGGGAAGGCGAAAATAGCGGAACAAAGATGATAGGGCGAGACAAAGAGCGAATGACAGACAAGGAGGGATAGAGAGAGAGAGAGCGAGAGCGAGGGGAGATACGGAGAAACAAAGAGGGAAAAAGCACAAAAAATCCAAACTTCCACGAACCGTAACAGTAGAGCATTTGCAGAAACTAATAAACCAATGACAAGTGTTGATAAATACAGTAGAGCAAAGATACAAATAAAATAAACAGTGCTTTAAAGTTATCTGGGATTCTAGCAGTATTCAGCTACACAAATTGTGTAGTCAAATCTAAAATCGTATATACATAAATACAGTTCATCTTTCTTTTACATTATAATTTACATTGTAATTAAAATTTTCTAATTCTTAATGCCCAATTGCTTGAACTGTCTTAAAATGGTAAATGTTCACTTGTCCTCACGCGTAAACAGCACAGCTGCGCCTGATTAATTTTGGCATTGATTTGCCGTCATAAGGGCCTCAAGAAAGCATGCAAATGCTAAAATGTTTGGTAACGTTGTGGAGTCACTGCAAAATGTAACCATAAATAATGAGTTTTTCCAAATGTGGCTACTGGTCAACTATAACTCTGACTAAATCCTGCGATGTGACTCTTGCGATTGCACACATTGTGATATCGATGCTGAAATGATATATTGTGCAGCCCTAGTCGTAAATATGTTAATTTAGAGAAGCGGAGTAATTATTTCTATAGTAATATATACATTTCAGAGTCATGTTTTGGAGAATGATTCAGTTTTTCATCTCAAGAAGATTACACTTGTCAGACAGTTACACATGCTTAATGAATTATGGGAGAAAAAAAAACGGCTATGTTGTTTTTTTTTTTTTGCCCAACTGAGCCTGCTTTCTCTCATTGTTATTTTTTCCTTCACTTTCGTCAATTGGTGAAGTTTTGTTCCTCACCACTGGCTTGCTAGGTTTGGCCCTCGTGGAGCTGCGCATCGATGGATTTGCTCTTCAGTGTTTGGACTTTCAGCAGTGAAAATTAAACTAGAGTTTACTCAATTTACTTGAAACTGCTTTATGTTAAGCTGCTTTGACACAATCTACATTGTAAAAGCGCTATAGACATGAATTTATTTAATTGAATAAACATGAAGATAAAAACTGAAAAATAATTGAGTTTCTCATTAAATCTTCTGACAAATCAAACACGGTAGTATTTCCCACTCCTTTCTTCTCACTTGCTTTTCATTTGAAGCACTTTAGCTCAACCTCTTTCACTAGCAGAGCTGTGATTAAAAAAAGAAACTCTATTGGCTGTTTTTTTTTAAAGAGGAGGAGCTACTCTATGTCCCGCCCTGTCTACTTGTTTCAGTTGAGATTACGTCAAACATCGAATAAAAAAATGCGCATTTCAAAGCACTTCATAGCACCTTTAAAATGCTCAAGAATTACCATAAAGCTAATATTCGTTAAGGTATCGTATCAATGGTAAAAATTCTAGTACTGTGTGGTGATAACATCATGTAGATGTTGTGTTTTGACTTTAACACTCTCTCCACACAGACTCACAGATCAGGTTTCCTTATGCGCCAGTCAGAATTTGCAAATGCAGATTATGCAAAGGAGAGTCCTGACCTCGCTCCAGATGGAGACGCTTTGTGATTCATAACACCAGCCTGCATTCAATTTGCCAAATCAAGACTCATTTCGAGGAGCTGATTACTTGCTGTTTTTCCTATTAATTATTTTAATTTAATGTGATTTTGACAACCATTTGTAAGGTGAAGAAGTCTAAATTAATTTCTAAATTAAACCTGAAATTTTGAGGTAAAAGACAAATAAAACATAAATATAATTTTAAAATGAATCAGATGTTTTGGATTAAAAGTGTTTTATGGGTTTTAGTATTTTAGTGTTTAAATACAGATTTCCAGATGTAAGATGCAGGGCTGTCTTAGTAATATGCTCTGTTAAATAACTAGATTTTACTATAGTATATTACAAATATACTATAAAAAAATTATGAGACAAATGTCATAATATAAGGCACTAGAAAAAAGTCATTTTTTTATCTAAGAAAAAATTGCTTTACCAACAAACAACTAATTTAAGAACTAAAATAATGAACATCGAAATAAGAAAAACAACTAAATATGTATAGATCATTTTGAGGGAGGTAAACAAAAACAACACTCCCAGCGTATTTCCTGTTTATATATATTTCTATAGCTTCCGAGAATCAAAAAAGAGCCACGTTTTAATAATGTTATGAGAGCTGTTTTAAAATTAAGTTGTGATTGAATTCCCTTATGTTACAGTTATGAAATAGTTTGATGACAAGCAGGAAATGTTCACGGGCCAATGACATCACTGCGTTGAAATGTTCTATAATTACAACTGAGTAAATAGGAAAATTACAAAAAAAGCATTAAAACAATCTGAAATTAAAATGAAACCTGGAAAAACAAGAGTCAAATCTTTAATATTTTTTATTTTGTATAAAAACATTAACAATCTTTTGATATATATATATATATATATTTTTTAACAATCTTTTTTATTGAGATGTAATAGAAATATGACAAGATATAACATCACAATCATATTTACATCTTTTTCAATTTACAGGGAAAAACAAAAACAAAACAAAACAAAAAATAAAAAAAAATAAAAAGAGAGAGAAAAAAACACACAAACCCACAAAATAAATAAATAAATAAAGGGGAGGCACAGGTTGTTTAAATTAGTAACAGATTATTTTAGAAAAAACAAAAATTAAGAAGAAATTGTTGAAAAAATATATCATATATAGAAGGCATGCACCATATCATCAATATGGCAATGGTTTGTTTTAATAAATCTTTGGAAATTGGGGGAATATGTAGATAGGCTAAGTCAATGTCCGTTTATTTTGTCTTTTCTTGTTTCATTTAATAAACTGCTGAAATTGGAATTTGAGATAAGATATATAAAGGGTGTCCACATGTTTTCAAAAACAGAAAGTTTGCCTTTTAACATGTATGAAATCTTTTCCATGCCTAAACAGAATGACATATTATTGATCCACTGTATAATAGATGGCCTTTCCATTTTCCTCCAGTACATAGCTATTAGACGTTTTGCTTGCAGTATACTTATATCGATACGTTTAAATCTTTTGATATATTTAATAAAAGGCTTTTTCCCTTCTTTTTGCAAAGTACCAGAATTTCTTCCTAAGATGCAGAGCTGTTATTCGACACTGTCCTTGATAACATTTTTGGGGTTAATTATGAGTAGTCGCCCGAGGCAAATTCATTAAAATGTTCCATTAATTTCTCATTCCAGGTCACGAGCAAATTCGAGCTGTACACGTGTTTCAGTCCCCTCGTCACTAAAACCTGTGCCATCAACGCCATCACTAAGCTACTGCGCTGGATCAAGAAAGAGGAAGAGCGTCTGTTCATTCGCTACCCTCCAAAATACTCCACCACCCCAAACCCCAGCAGGAGCTCCAAAACAGGTGACGCCTCCCACAAACTCCCACAAGCCTTTAAATTAGAGATATTGTGCATATGGGAAAATCTGGACAACGCCATAAAGACAGCATTTACTCATTAAAGGCTTAAACCATTTAGTTGTTCATTAGACTTTACATGGGTAACGTTATAAATATTTGATTACACTGCGCTCTAGAATACTTGATTCAATCATGACATTTCAAGGGATGTTATTCCCCATAACATCTGATAAAACTAATGACACCAATTACTCAGCAAGGTACTTTTTTTATTCATCTTGACTGTTGCTAGGTTCCACACAAATGATTTTGTGTTAGGACAACATGAAGGAGTCAAGTTAACTCATTAGGTCTTACAAATTAAAGTGGATTGAACATAAAACAATTCATTTGTCTCAAAAAATAATTCAGGAATTGTGTTGTTTGAGCTCATTTTAAATAAGTTGTGCTTTTTATGGCCCGTTTCCACTGAGTGGTACAGTACGGTACGGTACAGGTCGGTACGGGTCACCTTTATCAGGCTTGCGTTTCCACTGCTAACGGGTACTCTTTTGGTGGGCGTGGTGTACGACAGAAAGTTTCAGTCGACGTCATTTTCGCTCGAGGAAATGTCTACAGTAAAGCTTTATGGGTCGTTCACAAATCATACGAGAAGCACTTCTCACAAAACAGAGGCTTTATTATACACTTAAACACTGGTGTATAAATGTTCATTACTGACTGAACATGATCTGATTATAACTGCAGATCAATGATGCGAAATAGCCTACTGTCCACGATTGTATAAAACAAAATAAATAAATGCAGCATATATGAACACATACAGCCCCACACAGTCTCAGATGTTACCAAATTACAGAAAAACTACACACAGCAGACATTTATGCCTTATTTAGGTTCAAAAACAATACGAAATAGAGCCCCCAGTCAGTGCAAACCTCTCATCTGTATCTTTAATCTTCACCAGCACATGTAGCCTCTCCGTCATTATTCTCTCATTAGAGAGTAATTCTGTCATTCCGAGTTTATAATAGTCCAGGTTAAGAAGTTTGTTATTTCAAATATTGACGCGAGCGCAAGCGACAAGCGAAACCACTCACGTCCGCGCTTATGGGCTCGTAACCCATAAGAATCTGCTCGTCTTCTTGGCTTTGTGGCTGTTCAAGACGACGACAAGGTACAGTATGTTTGAGCTCGGGTCGACCATGGCTCGTTATTATATGCTAATATTATTTCGGAGCATTGTCTCTCGGCTGTGTATTAAACATGGCGGGTCCTTTGTTTTCATTCTGGCTTGTTGCTCGAGCAAATGACGTATCTCTGTAAACCAATAGCGTTCATCTGCGCGTCTAGCTCTGCCTTTTGGACGCTCTTTGGTACCCTTGGGGACCCTTTGCAAAGGGTGACCAAAAAGTGGTATGGTACGGTTCAGTTCGGTACGCTTTTAGACAGTGGAAACGGCCTTAAAAGTGTACCGTACCACTCAGTGGAAACGGGCCATTAGTGTGGATACATTTATGTACAGTGGGGAAAATAAGTATTGAACATGTCATGTTTTTTTCCTGGGAATAATATATAGGAGCTGTTGACATGGAATTGAACCACATTTTGGTAAAAACCCAAACAATACAAACATTAAAAAAAAAAAAAATCTGATTATTAATTAACTGTGGCGGAGGGCAGAGGATTGTTGATGAACTACTGAGAGATTTCAGCTGCTGTCTGGGACTTCACTGCCTTTTTACAACTTCCTTTCTTCATGTGTTTAATACTTTTTTCCTGTCATTTTATTTTCTTACACATAACTTCGTTTGTAAACTAATTAGTTTGGTTGTCCTTTCATATATGGGTTTCTATGGAGTCCAAAGACACTAATGTATTTATAAATTTCATAAGATAAACAACTACATAGGACAGACTTGTGCATCAGTGACATTACAGAAATAATGATCATAATATTCCACAAATCTCTCACTGTTCTAGTTATTAAAAGGAAAAGTTACAAAATTGTGGAACAGCTGATGACGGCAAGGTTTGATGTTTGGTCGACCAATCAGCAGAGAGGAGGCGTGTATAATTCCGTCCCACACGGAGAACTAATTTTAAAGTTGTTTATTCCTTTTGGTTTTATCACATTTTTATTCATGTGTAAAAAAAAAAAAAAAAGTGACGAAAACAAAAAGAAATATTTGAAAAAAAACAAAAAAAATGTTTGTGAGAAGGTTCAAATTTAGCATAAACGAGCCGTTTATTCGCTTTTCCTTTTTGAAACCAAAACAACATCCAGTTATACGCAGCTACAACGACCCAAAATAAACATTAAATCTATGCTCATTAATGACATTCAAAATCAACCGATCTTCGATAAGAATTTTAAGGATTATAAAAACTTTGTAATCCACAATTGGGATACAGGATTGAGTGTTTACATGAATCTCTTCTTTGTTTGCAGATGCACATTAATCAGACACAGAACAGCATTTAAACTGAACCCACCAGAGATCATTCAACCAACCAGAGGTTAAAACAAATGATGTGAAGCTGCTGGATTTTTTGGACCATTTAACGGAATCATCTGGAGTGAATCTGGTTTTCTACACTGAAGAAAGTCATGCACGTTATTTATTCCAGACACAGAGCATTGATGAAGCTTTACGTAGCAAAAGAGGCCCAATGATATGTATGGATATATATTTTTCTTCTCAGCTGGTGGCAGTGGCTGAATATGGAAGCTCTAATTGGATTGTTTTTTATTGTCATATAATTGCATCTAGATTAGGAAATGTTTATGCTATGAAATGATCAAACTTGGTACACTGGTTTCTGAATGAAAGAAGAGACACACTTTTCATCTAAACCAGGGGTTTTCAAGGGATTTTGTGAAAAGGTTTGGACAAAAATGCTTTAAAAATGTACAAATGAGACATAATTACATTTATAATACATTAAAGAGATTACACTTAATGCATTTTATTAAGAGGTAAAGAAATAATTATAAAAATGTTGTCAATTAGGTCAAATCATTTAAAATATGATTTAAGTATAATAAAATGATTTAAATTGATCTAAAATTTGAAAGAGTTCAAAAACTATAATGCAACTGGTAATCCAAGAAATATTATAGACCTGTTTATAATATTACGTTTGAGAATATACAAAAAAGGCTCTAGATATTTTTGGATGAGGGATGTTAAGGATTGAAAAGCTCTGGTCTAATCACTTACCACCGTCACCTTTCCTGCTCGTTCTTTGTATTTGTGATGAACTCTTGGAGTTTCCTTTTAGTCTTACATGGTTTTGGACTTCAAAGCAAACTTTAATAACATATCAGGAGATCAGAAATTGTATCTTTAGTATGAGTTGGTGTTCTTTTATTTGTTTTAGTTTACTGTTGCGTGTGATTTATTTGTTTCCTGCTCATGATTATGACATTGTTTCTCTGGCATGTGCACTATGATGTCATGGTATTATAATATTAAGATCAAGACCACCATAACGGGTTTAAACCACTGGACTTAATAGGAAAAAAAAGCTCAATGTATGATATTTGCATAATTACGTACTTGCAATTTTCTCAAGTTTGTCTTTCTGGAAGAAAAAAAAAGCATTTGTATTCAAGAGGAATAATATATTGGTGCTGTAATAAATCAGAGGTTGCTCAAAGTAAATCTTGCATTAATATCTTTGTTACATTATTGTTCTTAGGTGTGTGTTTTATTTGTGACCATGTCACATTTTACAAAAAACAAAACAAAAGTCTCAGTATGCACGTTTTCAAAGCAATATTGCCTGTTTTGTCAATAAAAATAGGTTTAAAAGCCAAAGCACAATGATTCAGGCATGTTTGACTATTTGATGTGTATCCAAATGAATGCGTCGTTTGAATGAACGAATCAGTGAATCACTTTGGCTGCATTTACGCCTCATGGTTCAAGTGAAGTACGTGCAAGCAGGAACAAAAATCACATGGATTCCTATTTACTCAAATCAGATCCAGAAAACGTTAATTCATACTGGAAATTTATCCAACATGAAATGTGAAGGTATTTCACGGATTTTCACTATCATAATTACATATTTAAATAATATCTTTCTCTAAACCTCTTGGGATTTGTCATCATGTTCGATAATCTATGCATGTCTTTTAACTGACCAACTTCAAGGAAAATACCACGGAACTTTTCAGCACAACATTTTATAAATGAGGCCAATGATATCGACCTCACAATCCAGTAAAAAGTGAATATATATATATATATATATATATATATATTTTTTTTTTTAAATGCTGTCACGCAAGGTCCTACAAATTTTTTTTTTTTTTTAGATGTTAGTATCAGTATTGTTACTTTTTAAGCTATCTATAAGCTAGTGTGCTGCAAAACAGTGACAAAATTCACGTTTAGAACACCAAAAAATGTAGAGATTGTTGTTTGTCACTTCCGCCTATAGACGTATTACCAGCCTACTTCAAACATGACGTCACAGGGGTCCCAGGTTGCAAAAAAAAAAAAAAAAAAAAAAGCAATAGCAAACATGTCATGGTGTGCGGTAGGATGATAAATTAGAAAAGGGAGCTGAATGAAGTGACGACCTAATTAAAATGCTGGACTACTCTGGTATGTTGACGTTATGCTGAATCATACACATTACTCGTTTTTGATTGCAGCATTGATTTCAGCAAAAATAGTTAAACATGGTTCATTAAACTGCGGACACTGAATGCAAAGAATGAAACAAAAATGTGTTCACATACCCTGCTGTACAGGTGCAGTTCGCTGTCAGAGTGCAGTTGTTTTGCTTGTTGATGATTACCCAGGCCTTGTACAGCTCCGTCTTCTTTCCTTATCTTTGGCTGGGCTGAACCTCGGTTTTTAAGCACTACATACTGTAGTTTTGAATCTGGTAATCATGGAGCATTATTTCTTGCACATGACCACACAGAACAAAATTGTAGGCATCCAAAGACTTGTAGACCTTTAACTTCTCTCTTGTAAAATCACTTGGAGTTTCAATGAGATAGTTGTATATTTCGGGCTGGGTGCTTGGCTATTTCTCTTATCCAATATCCATTGAGAGGGTGCTGCTATTGCAAATGAACCTGTCAGACGAACGCCGATCACTTTAACGTAAATTTTTGCGGATTAACTGTGCTTATCACTGGGTGACGAGTTGTTATTGTACGCTGAAAGTACGGCAATATGGACAAAATAATCATATTGCAATTTTTGGAACAAATATTGCGATTGCGATTTTGGCAGCTGTTTTTGCTTTTTTCAAACGTGCTACAAACACACATTCTAAATGTATTCAGTGCACAAGAAGTGCAGAACAAAACATTTCACAATGAAATAACATAGTATTAAGTTTAATAAATAAAACTGTAGTAAAATTGTCTTTAAAACAGACAACAAAAAATAACTGAAGATGAACTAACCTCAACTCTAGTTAAACACATACTGTAAACAGTAGTACTCACTGCTTGATTAACAAAACTGTAATAAATTGTCTTAAAACAGACATGAAAAAATAAAGATTAACTAGCCTCAATTCCAGTCAGAACAATAAATAAAAACTAAATGTAAATCAAAACCACCTATTCGGTTCTTGCGCTCAACTTTGTCATGCGCGGAGTGATCGGAGTGATCTTTCTCCTGCTCAGCTTAGCTGTAATTGGTGTAATTTAGTGTTTTGCGTCAGCTCTGATTGGTTAAAATATTAAAATCATGCGCACAAGAACAAAAATAAATGAATAGGTAAAATTGCAGCCTTATGCGATTTAATTTAACATGCGATTTAAAAAATTGCATGTGCTTAAATCGCGTTTTTTTTGCGATTGCGATTAATTGCACAGCCCTAGCTGAAAGCATTACGTAAGTAATATGTATAATGTGTAATCAATATAACTTATTTCTAGGACAACAACAAACTCTGTACCGCATCGGATGTCATTCCCTCGCTGTAAATGCTAGAGCTCCCGTTTTTTTCTCTGCCACCTCCCTGCGCGCGCATCCTGAATGTTTACAAACATGGTCATTTGTCTATATGGAGCAACCATTTTATTCGTTACCTCAAACTACAGTTTCTCATCAAATCATAACCAATCAAATGCTCTCTAGTATCTGACATGACCTGGCCCCTTTAAGACGCTTCTCATTTAGGTTCATCTGATCCGCTTGAGCTGAACCACTCTCACTCGCAAAGCGGTGATTAAAACAAAACACTATTGGCTGTGTTTATTTATTTATTTTTTTTGAAAGGATGGAGCTACACTATGTCCCACGCTCTCTTCGTGCTTCGGTTGAGATTACGTCAAACATTGAATTAAAAGTCTTCATGGGACCTTTTAAGAAAAAAAAGAACAAGGTGTCCTTAGATGGTTACCATTGCAGTTTAGATGTTATTTATTACTGCGTCCAAACAAAATCCACCTGTAAGCTTTTGTTTTTTTCAGATATCAACTTCAAATTTTGATTATAATTTGTTTCGATATTTGACATTTTATGTCAGTTTTAAAGTAAAACTACAGTTTTAAAGTAAATACAAATTAAAATACATTTTTAATAAAATAATAAATATAGATTTGGTGTTTACACAACTTTTTTTTTTTTTCTCCACTTCAACAATTACTAAATTCACATTTGTTTACCAAAAAGTGTGCATTTTTTTTGTGGTAGGGATTCCTTTTTTTTTTTTAATCTTCATCACACACACACACACGCACACGCACACACACACACACACACACACACACGTGTAATCTGTAAACACAGATGACAGGCTCAGAAACACAATCAGCTCAACAGTTTTTATTTCTCGGTTGAGAAAATACTGTTTCAGACATTTTTCATTTGGTACTATTAGCTTTTTCACAGGCTTAAAAAAAAGAATCACGTTTCTCTTTACTCTGCGTACATGATCTAAGAGACTACATAACATTTGATCTATAATGTTCTCTTACCGTAGACCACTAAGAAACAATTTCATTAATGCTTTCCGGACAATATAAAGCTCTGCGGAGCTGTTAAATTACTATTAAATAACTTTTCCATAAGCACTCCAAATAAATTAAAATGACGTACAAAGTTTGTCATTAATTTACATTTCAGATTTTTAAAAACAACATCTGTGCATATTTTCTACATACATGCATTTATATTTACACAGTGATCTCCGCTCACAATTACAAGCTCACATCCTTTCTTTCCTGCTTTCTACTTATCGTCGTTATTCTTTAAATAAACGGCCACATATTAACAACAAACGGACATAAAATAGGTGGCTGGGATTGAGTAGCGCCAAAGAAGTGAAAGTCATCAATGGCATCTCACAGTAGGTTAAAACAGCGATGGTTTTCAAACACCAGATGCTCAGAACCTGATAAAGACTGATAAAGATATATGCAGATCACGCAGATCTGAGAGCAACAGGACTGTTTTTGTGCTCGTGCATTTCACTAAATCCTCCGTCCAGAAATGCATTCTAGCACAAAGTTCCTGAGTCACGCTGGCCGAACGAATGCTGGTGCGTGAGACCATCAGCTTACATTCAAAACAGTGACAAATACAACAAGTGGCAAATCTTGAACAGAAATAAGTGCAATTATAACAACTCAATGCAAAACTAAAATTTGGTTGCGAGAGAATGTTAAATCAAAGGAACAGTTCACTTCAAAAATGACATTTTCCTGATTTTCAGCAGTTTTGCTCATTTTTTTTTTACCATAGAGACTTTATAAAACTTCATTGAAGCATCATCAACTATGAACCAAAATAACAAACCAGAATTACATTTGATAAATGTATAAAAGTAAGACTGAACTTAAAGAGATAGTTCACCCAAAATCATTTATTCTCCATGTGATTTCAAAACATTTCTTTCTTATGTTGAACATAAAAGCAGATATTTTGAAAAATGCTGCTTGCTGGCACTCATTAGCTGTGTCTCATTTCAGAGGCTGCATCCTCCGAAGGATGCAGACTTCAAAGGTGAGTCCTTCAAAGTCCACACAGGCCGAATCGAGTGTTTTGAAATGAGACGATCTAGCCTACAGATGATAGATCTCGCCACCTAGCAACCGTAACAGCTGATGTTAATTAGCGCTAATGAAATTTGTAATGACTTTCTTTTTCAGTGATTTTAAAACTTATTTTAAGCGATCTGAAGGCAAAACAAGGTTCATAAAAGCTGAAAACATATTTCCCCATAAGACATGTCTAGGCATGGGCCGTTATAAGATTCTGACGGTATGATTACCTTGGGGAAAAATATCACAGTTTCACGGTATGACGGTATTGTGTTTACTGCTCTAAAATATGTTCTTTTTAAATGTCTGGCTAAAAAACAAAACCTTTTTCCCCTTTGAACACAATATATTTTGTTTTGAGAAGCATTTAAAATATTTTGGAGCAGTAAACATTTCAGGCTAAATAATTCAAGTAAATCATTGACTTCTGCTGTCTTCATTTGTTTCAAAAACACAAATTTCTTCACAATTTACTCCTAAAAACAAAACAAAAAAAAGTTAATAAAAAAAATCTTAAACATACCTTTGGAACGGTATAGCAAAAGATTTTGGCGGTATAAACACCTTGACTATTTTATACCGCGGTATACCTTGAAAACAGTTATCGTCCAATGCCTTTATGTCATGCTCTTTTTGTTTTTTTAAAAAATGTGTTTAGATATCCAAGTCAAATAAACCTAGTTCGTACATTCAATCTGGAGTTTTCTTTTAAAAACATCCTCCCGTTATCAGCGCGCAATGAATCTTGGGATGTTCAAATCCAACAGTTGTATCCTTTGTTACCTGGGAATTGAAATATGCATTTTGAGGCTGCGTTTAAAGGAGCCTTCCAACTTTTATGAAATGAGGCAGCCTTCGTTGCGATGACGCAGCACACTTTGAATGTATCCTTCAGAGAATGCAGCCTCTGAAATGAGACACAGCTATTGACTCCTGTAATAAAAAAACTATGGAAGTCAATAGGTGCCAGCATTCTTCAAAATGTCTTCCTTTGTGTTCAACAGAAGACAGAAACTCAAATAGGTTTTGTGAGTAAATGATGACAGAATTTGCATTTTTGAGCGAACTATCTCTTTAATGAGGCCAAGAACTACAATCCCATCAAGCTTTGAATGACACAACATGACCAACAACTTTTAATAAATACTTTTATATCTAGAGAGATGCCATTTGCAGAGCCTCATAAGAGTTTGTGGAGCTTAAGACTTCTTTTGGTGCACTTTGTGACTGAATGGTGGAATGTAGTTTTCTGTAAAGATTCTACTAATAAAACATCTGACTGCTGGATTCATGAGAATGAGTTCAAAAATAGCATATGCATTTAATACTCTTTAAGGGTTTATCAATAAATAAATGCTTTTTACTTCTAGAACCAGAAACTGTTGTGCTCTATTCATACACCCGCCAGGCCATCCAAGATGTATATAAAGTTTCAAGCCTGATTTTGGAGGATTTTTCTACATCTAATGTCAGCAAACAGGGCTTGATGATGATCGTTTTGATGGTCTGAAATTTGTCAGCTTCAAAGTGATCCCATGCCAACATATAGTAGTCTTATTTGATGATCTTTATGAGCTAAACCATCTTGTTAATGTGATATAAAAAAAAGTGTATGTTTTTAGCTCCTTTATGAAAATAACTATTTATTTTCCATGTGGACTCAATGTGGATTTTTGGAATGTCAAACATATCATGCACTGAGCCTTGTTTACTTGCATGAGATGAAGAAAAATGGTTTCTAAACCTTGACTTCTCTTTGGCGGGAGAAAATAAAAAACCAAATACATCTTAAACGCCCCAAGGTTGAGTAAATAATCAGGAAATGTTCGTTTTTGAGTGAACTATCTATTCAATAAAACCAGGTTTGAATTTATGATGTGCCTTGAATAATGGAGGGTAGCAAAACAGGACACAAAAGACACCAGTTTAAAGGGATAGTTCACCCAAAAATTGATTTCTGTAATCATTTACTCATCCTCCACTTGTTCCAAACCTGTTTGAGTTTCTTTCTATGTTGGGAAAAACAGCCATTGTCCTTCAGTGTTTTTGTTCCTGCTATGGATGTCAATGGCTGCTTTTTCCCAACCTTTTTCAGAATATTGGGCGTGAGAAAGAAATTCATAAATGTTTAGAAGCACTTGAGTGTGAGTGATGAGGACATTTTTGGTTCTGGGTGAAGTGTCCCTTTAAAAATATGACTTTCACTTGTGTAAAACCCAATAACTTCTGAATGTGATCGTACCTTCACTGGCAGCTTACAGTCAGTTTAGACATCCATCTTCTAGCAGTCTTTTATATAAAATTTGAGGGGTTAAAGGTGGAGTTCTCCTGCACGTGACTCAGGTGCGTCATGGCCCTGTCGTATGCAGTGTGCACAGACTTGCGCACATTGGGTTTCTTGCCCTCCATCAAACGCAGTCTGTCTACAGTGTCATCAATGCCCATGTGATGGAGCTTGTCCTGCGGAAGCCACTGCCTGTTTAGCAGTAAAACGACAGTAATGTTAACAGGATAAACTGCAGATTTGAAATATAGTTGAGGAAATGTATATTTCACCTCACCAAGTTCTCTTTGTGTCAAAGAACAGCACAAGAAAGAGCTTCTCCTCAGTTTCCTCCTGACGGTGTTTGCCAAGATCCAGGACGTCAGTAGGAGGCACTGGGATAGGAATGCCGTTGTGAAGAATTCCTTCCTGGGGCATATTAGGATCGACAATCTGTCGAAAACCATTATTTGTTTATGTTAGGAATCAAGTAGATTGGATAAATCAACGGTGTGATCACACTTGGCATGTAACTCTGGTGAGATTGATCTGTTAAGGTTAATTCACACAGAATGCATTTCATTTATTTTACTTCAGTTGAGTCTCTTTTTTATTTGCCACAGTTGAATGAACCACTGAATATTCTAGTATATGAATACAGTGGATACCCTTCAAGCCACAACCCAGTACTGGGAAACACCCATAAACCCACACACTACTGCCAATTTAGTTCTTTCAATTGACGTATAGCGACTGTAGACTGGGACTGGGACTTGGAACTCACACCAACATGCAGAGAACATGCAAACTTCACACAGAAATAACAACTGGCCGGCCAGTTCTCAAACCAGCAACCTTTCTGCGGTGAGGCAACAGTGCTAACCACTGAGCCACCGTGCCGCCCCTGAATTTGTTTTTCAATCCGATTTCAACGTTGTTCATTGTTATGTGAAAGTGCTTGATAGACATGCATGACCGTTACACTCACATAGTGCCATATTCTTTAGATGTCATATCGAGTTAAAAGAATCTCAAGTTTTAAGCTGGGCCACTCATCAATGTCAGTTCAAAAGCAGTGGACCAATCAGAGGAAAAGAAATCGTTGGGAGCTTCTGTTTACAGACATTCATTGGCTATGTCCAGATACTGTTGTGCTCTACACTGTTCTGATTTCAAAAGCATTCTTGATCATTGCATGTCTGGGGTTTTTTTGTACAAAAAGACACATTCTATGTGAATGAGCCCTTAGTGTGGTTCATTTTCAAAGTGTGACAGCTGCCATCTGAACCCTGGTGTGTACCAAACAAGCAGGGACAAATGGGCCTCACAGTGCTGTTTGACTGAAATGTGACGGTAAAAAAGGACCAAAGACTTCTAAACAAACCAAAGACAAGAGATTATGTCAAATCATGTGACCCTATAATTTTTTTTCTTTCTGATCACAGTTCACAATCATGTGCATTACAGTTCAATAAAACACTGAAATTGTCTCCTTGTTTTTTCATTTTCATTCATTTCACTGATTAGACCATTCTTTACACACATACATTGAAGGAGTTTTAGCTCAGCTTATTTGAAAAAAAATGTCATATAAGCAATTTTTTTGTGTGGTCTTAAAAATGAAAGTATGAATACTAAGCAAAAAAAAAAAAAGACCAAATGTTTTATTTTCTCTTTTGGTCCAGATTCTGTTCTTGTGAATACACTGTAAATCTCATGTAGACACACAAGTTTAAACACAAGACCATGTGACTTTACCATTGCAGGGTACGAGGGATATCCACGACATTTTGCCCAAACCAAAGTAAGAGGTTCCATCTCACCATCATTTTGAGAAGCTTCACTGCCTATAGAAGAACAAAATAATGACAGTTGAGCAAAACAAATCAAAAACAACAATATATTTCTTTTTAGCTCTTAAATGTGCTCACTTGTATTAGTAACTTCATTCTTCTCCTCATCAACAGGAACTTTGCTGAGGGCTGGTTTACCACGACTGCGCTTTGGAGGAGATGAACTGAGGAAAATCATTACAACACAAACATTCTTATTGCTACAGTAATATAACGCCAATTCCATCCAAATTAATTTTAATTTTGGTATTTAAAATAAAATCTGGATGAAAAAAAGAAGAAGATTCTAACGCAATACATGCAAACAAAACACATTCATAAAGTGAAGGAATGTTGAATTCTCTGAGAAACCAGGGGCATAAAAGCCTTTGCTATCACTTCTGATCAGTTTCATGCATCCTTGCAGAATAAACATATTAGTTTCTTTTTAAAAACAAAAATCTTTCACATCCCAAACTTTAGAACGATATTGTAATCAGCAATCAGTCTCAACTGATCTAAATGGCTTATTTAACTGCATTGCATGTAAACAGGACCTAAGTGTAAAGCCCAGACTGCCTCCATTACCTGTGTGTTGGGAAGGCAGGAGTGGAGTTTTCAGAATCTGATGAGTTGCAGTTGTGTCTCTTGAGTCCATTTGTGAAGCCTAAATAAAGAGCATTAGAGCATTAGCTCCAGCATATTAAACACATTGTGGAGGACAGCACTTAAATCAAAGTGTTCAATAAACTTGAGTAATTGCTTGAGTAAAGATATATCTGTACCATTCTCTTCTGGCAGACAGTGGGGCTTCGTGCCTTCACCATCAGAGCATGTGCTCAGTCCTCTGGATCTTAGCTGGTGAGGGGACGGAGAGGCCGGTTTTGGGATTGACGGTGCTTTAGCTGGCGTGTTTTGTTCCTGTGATGCACCATTTTGAGCTTTGCTAACTCCATTTGGCAATAAAACAGGCTTGTCTTTTGTCAACCTGGCTCCGTTTTTCGCTTTCTTGAAGAGGATCGATGTGCGGCGACCCACACCAATCTTGGGCGAATCGGATGGGTTTTTTGCAGGTGAAACCCTGTCCTCCTGAGGGCTGCTGTTGTTCTCTTTCGTGTGGAAGTTCTCATCTTCTTTTGAGGTCTGATTGTGGTTTTCTCTCAGGCTTCTGTCTTTGCCTTTTGCCCTCTGTTTCCGGTTTCCAGGTTTATTTGACTGTGCTGGAGTGGTGGTTCGTCCCGTCTCGAGGCAGAATATAGGAGGGTTTGGTGGAGCATCACCAGGTAAAGGTGAAGAGGCTGGGCAAGCGGGTTCTTGCACTTTCTTGGATGCTGACTTCTTGGGGTCTTCTAATGGGGAAAGAATTAAGTCGCTTAAAATACTACTTAACAAAAACAGGTTTATATGGAAAAAACAATTGGCTATTTGATCGATTAAGTTGTAATATTTCCACCAGTTTTTGTTTATTAGTGCCTATTTGTGCCCTAGTAAAATATAAAAATGTGTAAACATTTTTTTTAATTAACCATTAAAATTATTTTATTAAAATAAATCTTTTGTACTTTTTCTAGCAATTTCTGTTTTAATTCCAACTCTGCCTTCACATAATTTAAATAAATAGTAATTGTTGTTATTGATAACATGTTTTTATTACATTAATTCTGAAGTCATATAAAACAAAAAATATATATAGAAAATATTAAACAAAAAAGCTTACTGTAAAAACGTTTTTGCTTATTAAAATGTTTTAAACTGAATTGAATTATACAGATGCAAAACCATTTTAAAAAAACAACAACATATATGAAGAAATAACTGCAAATCCTTTTAAAAGGTACAAATAAACTACAATACAGGTTAGAAAGCTTCAATAATATACTTTCCTTTCCTAACAAAAATACAGTTTTACTACTGTTTTTAAAAATCTGAAAGAATGAAATTGCTACTTTAAAAAGTAGACTGCCATACAAGTCGGATCTGGGAGGAAAATTTCATTTATTTTCATTCATTTTTTCCACCCTGAAAATTACAGTATTTTTTTATTTAACTAACTTAAACTTAAACTTAAACATTTAAATAAAAAAAATTAATCAAAATGAAGTAACTGCTTTTTTTAAATTATGCAAATAACGCACTTCATTTCTTTTACAAATTCATTTGGAAATTGATTTTCACAACGTCTGAGTATGATTTAACTTGTTTAGTTGGTATTACCTGAGGTTATGTAATCCATCTTCTTCTCACTCTTGGCATCTTTGTTCTTCTCCTGTTTAATTTTCCCATTCAGCAGTCGTGAGTTGCGATCCTGGTGGCTGATCTTGTGGCGAAGGCTGTTGATTTCTCTGCGCAGCAGACGCATGCGTTTTGTGCGGCCCCCACTTGTCCGCATAGACGCCACCAAATCTAGCTTGTCCAGCAGGGTTTTCAGCTGGTCCTCAGCACACATGTGCACACGATTCTCAGGGTCCAAGAGCATGTCAACTGTAAATGATTTGATAGAAAGACCAATTTTAGCATTCATAAAGCAAAAGAATAGAATTATTTTTATGGTGTTTTCTATCTTTTTTAGAGTTGTTGATTCCGATTTGGCTAGAAGTTATGAGAATTATGTAAATTGGTTATTAAATTACCCATTACAAGGCCCACCCATGTCTACTCCTTATCTTATACTATCTATACTACAATGCAACATCAGAAACCTTAATAGCATCACTTAAAGGTCCCTTGAAGCACCTTGAACTGCACAGTTTCGTAAAATGTATGATGTGTGTAATTTTAACTGCATCATGAAGACAGGGCAGGACGTTTCAAGCAGCTCCTCCCTTTTAAAGGAATATCCAATGGCATTTCGTTTATTTCGCATTTCGGCTCATTGAGCTAAAGCACATCTGACACATGGCAGCCACAGTCTTATAATAGCAATGCTCTGCTTCAAAATACAGCATTCAGTGTAATTCATATGGGTCTGAAGTGTTTTGTGATCTGCGCTGACTTACACACGACCCGCTCAGTGCTATCATGTGTCTGGGCTGGAATGGACCATGTTTATTTACACTGCAGTGGTTTGTGGAGCATTAACATGAAACCAGACTTCATTAAGCCTAACAGACAGCATATTTACACTGTCTGAATAGTTTATCCTCTACATGGTGCACAATATAGAAATAATATAACTACATACTTCATATAACTATTTGGCCACACAATTTGTTTAATTTTTTGTTTCATCAGATTAATTGTTTAGCAGTTTCATAGTGACCTAAGTAATATTTCATAATTAAGCTTCGACTTAGTCCCTGTTTCTAATGGTTTTAATTAATAAAAAATACATATATTTATACATTGGTAGTATGATCTAAACTTATGACACTTTCAGGTATTAAATCTGAGGTGCTAGGCTGTAGCACTGAATTAAAGAAGACATAAAGACAGATGACTTGCAGAGAATAATAACAAATGTGCGTCCTGCAGCTTTATTTATAATGTACAAAGTGCACAGGTGGTTGTGACAGGCAAATGTGAGCGTGGAAAAAGTGCACAGCCATGCACGCATTAAAAGCGATTTCATAAGCTTGCATATTGTTAGCGGCTTCGTCACACTTTATTACTAGACAAAATCATTATGATATATACACAGTAGTCTAGGTAGGTCTACAATTACATCCCTGAAAGACGTCCGGCATGAAGCAGGTTGTCTACTTTAATGACGATGGAGAAAACTAAAAACAAAAAAACTTCGAATTTATGCAAATTTCAAGGGTCGCCCCATTGAGCTGGAAAAAATACAGAATCCATATTTGTACGAAAGAATGAAATCCCTGATGCTGCCTGTGTATATGTGCGTATAATGCATTTGTCCCCTTGAAGACTGTAGAGAGGTGAGTGAACATGCGCCCTGTGGTGTTCCTCTCTGCAATGTCTAATAAACTTGGAGAAGTTCAGATCAATCTTGTGACTGCTCTTGATGTTTCTTTTCTATATATGCAAGTGTTAGATGAACCCTCAGTATGAAAGCTTGTTTACACCTGAATACATGACAGATCTTGTAGGTGGCACTTCAGATACTAAAGAGTATTTGATTGGTCAGAAGATCGGAAGTGAAGCACACAATGTCATTAAAAAAAAAGCTGACTCTTATTGGCAAATTTGAGAAGGTGTACATTTTGAACACTTGTAACTTCTAAATGCCCATTTTGTCAATAATTTGGAGCAAACCAGTCAATGTTTTGGAACAAAAGCTGCTTTTATAATTCTGGTTGAAAGTTAAACTAAATGATGGGGTACAAATGCATTTATATTAGGGCTGTCAAAATTAGCTCGTTAACGCACGTGATTAATTTTAAATATTTAACACGTTAAAAAAAATTAACGCATTTAACGCAGTGGCAGTTTTTTTTATTTCCTGTTGTGGCCAACGTGTGTTCAGGGCGGCGCGTAAATAGAGGCGACCTAGGCGGCCACATTGAGCGGCAGAATAGTGAGCAAACCCCTCCCGGCCCTCACGTTTATCCGCGAACCGGTCACTTTCTTTTCCACTTTCGTGTTGAGGGCGGCGTGATCACCGTTCGCCTAGAGCACCAGTTCAGCTTGCTCCGGCCCTGCGTGTGTTTAATGAGCAAAGGAATATGGATAAAGGATCATATAGATAATATGGATCCATGTACTGTAAATGTACTCAGTGAAAGTGCCAGATGATGTCGCAAGCTGTCAAAGCACCCTCAAATGTTTCATTAAGTTAGACGTGTTTCCCCCCTACACGCAACTTTTGTAAAGAGTCTGCTTCGCGTTGCTGTATCAGAATCCTTGCTTGAGAAATACAGCCATACTTTAAGAACCGTAGTCGTGCGTGGTGATGATCTAAAGGGAGTGCGTTGTACTGCGCTCTCTCTCTCTCTCTGTGTGTGCATGTGTGTTGTCACCCGATAATGTCAATAGACTGGACTGTCTTAGCAACTGGCTAAATGTTAAGGAGGACTAAGCTAAATTGTTTCTACTTTATAATTAATGCTCTCAACAGCAATACAACTTTACAATGAATACAATTGTTTGTATTCAATACTTTATTATTATTATTATTATTATTAGTTTTTTTTCCAATTTTCATATTTGCAATGCCTGTATTTTGGATTTTTTTTTGTAGTTCACTTAGAATCCAACATGGATATAATTTATGTTTGTTATTGGCATTGATTGTTTTAACATTCAAATGGCACTTACATGCCTGTGTTTCTATTTCTTTAATAAATACGGCTTTTCGTGATTAATCATGATTAATCACAAAAAAGTGTGATTAATTAGTTATTTTTTTTAATCAATTAACAGCCCTAATTTATACGTATTTTTATATTCTGTGGAAGGTGTAGGACCAAGAAAAATAAGTTCAATTGTCCTGGAGGGTTGGCTTTTGGTGGCGATTTGCAGGGTGTAACGTAGGCTTTCAGTGTTACTAGACTACGATTATCATTTTCCAAGATCTCCTATTGCACCATTAAAACTAATATACTGGTGTAATTTCAGGTGGACTATAATAACTGTTAACATGATAGTGTAAGTGCTCACCTTCATCACACCAGGAGACAGTGGTGTTGTTTGGGATGGGCTTGTCTGGCAGATGCATGCCTGTGCTTGGATCCAGACCTATGCTGAGCGCCTGGTGTTGGGCGTGTCTCAGAATGGCTCCACCCACCTCTCTGAGCTGCATGGCCGCTTTGTGGAACACTGTATCATTGGAGTTGTACCTCAGACAGTTGGCTACCATGAGATTGAAATCATTTTCCAAGTCTGCCACTGATGAGTATTTATGGGCCTCCAGCTTGTCTTGCATCGTAGAAAAGTCCATCGGCACAGTCACAAACTCCAGATAATCTGGAACCTGGAATACATGAAGGACGTAAGAGTGAAAAAAAGATTTTCTCTTAAAAAAAGGTCAATCTACCATGTTAATGGTTACAGCAGTAGGTCCACCCAGACTATGAAAAATAAGCTACAAACATGGGTCATTTAGAAACCTTTATGGTATCTGGCATCATAATAAGCATTTTAAAATATGATTAGCCACAAATATACACCAACAGCATTAAAAAAATGGTCCCACTTTATATTAAGTGGCCTTAACTAATATGTACTTACACCAAAATAATAATTTATTACAATATATTTATTGTGTAAATACATGTTTTTACATTGTACTTATGCCTGATTAAATGCCTGTATGTAATTACATCTGTAATTAATTTCTGCAATTACACTTGTAAATACACTGTTGATCATCCCTTACACCTTAACCCACCCTTAAACCTACCGATACCACCAAACTTGTCTTTAAGCCTACCCCTATCCCAACTTAAGAGCACCACGCGTTCTCAGATACATTAAGTACACAGTAACAGAACACAGTAAGTACATTGTATTTATTTTTTGATGCAAGTACATAGTAGTTAAGGACACTTAATATAAAGTGGGACCAAAATAATTAACTTATACCAATCTGATAAAACCAAAAATAGGTCAGGGGTTGGAGGTTTACATTATTATTACTCAATAAACTTAACAGTAATTATTCTTATACTCATATTACTATAACTGTAGCAAATACTGTAATTAATTGAACGAGTAATTACACAGTTATAATTATATTATAATGAATGTTTAAATAAAGCAAATAAAAGAAATAGTTAAATTAAATAATAATCAAATGAATAAATAATATGGATTTATTCAGATTTGTTAAATATTTTGTCAAATTCTGATTTTAAAATGTGAAAATAAACATAAAGTGGCAGTAATATATTATGTTTAAATTTAAGGATTGTTTTGGAAACAAGGGACAGCAAAAACAGAAGAAGCTGCAAAAGATTTCTAAAGTTACCATTATTTCCTCACCTCCTTCAAATTGACTGGTGTGGTGAAAATATGATCAGTGTCTTTCTCCTTCAGCTGTTCCAGTGTAGTGCGCAGAAACACCAGCGCAGGGGTGAGCTGAAGCTCTAGTGCAGCCTGCTGAAGTTTCATCTAATGAGAGAACGGAGCAAATTAAAACCATGGTGTGAAACAGTAATTACCTCAGGCCTGTTCTGGCAAGAAGTGATGGCTCTTTATAGAGAGCAGGGTCTTGAGAACATAACAAAAGAACATTATGACAGGATCTGTGTCACCTGTTCTCTTTTGAGTCTCTCCCTCTTTCGTATGAGCTCAATAAGAAGTCTGGCTTTTTCCAGGTCCTGGCGAAGCTTCTGCCAATACTTCAGCTCTTCCCTGACCGCCTGCAACTTTGCATCTGGTTCTCTCTAAAAAGTAATTAAAAGGAAAAAAAAATCAATGGACACACTCAGCAAATCATTATTTTGCCATGTGAGGACTGCTCCAGTGATTTAGTATAAAAGATTTACACATAGAAACTACACTGCACTACTTGAAAACATGATCAAATTAACCATAATATTTTGTAAACAAACAAATATGGGGCAGACAAAAGTGTGAATGAGTTGTGCATATTTGTTGAAGTCGGCAGCACTTTCTGTTGGCACTGATTATGTGTGGGCTTGGTTATTAATAGTTTTATCACATGCTTTGCTGTCAACAAAAGTGTAATGAGTTACAGCACACTAACCTGCTCAGACTTCTGGGCCTGCAGATGAGAATGGAGCCGGCGGATGAGCGGCACGCCGTTACGAGAGTGACGCTTTAGCAGCCAGTAATTGTGGAGCCTCTGCATAAACTGATTCTTCCTTTCAACAGAGACCCCTGTGCAAATCTTATTCAGCCTATTAGAATAACACGATACAGGGCCAACTGTTAAAGTCAACACAAATCATTTTTCTTCTGTAAATAAAGCATTTTTGAGTAAGAGAGACTATCAACAATTTTGCTTTTAGCATTGTAAACAGTGTTTAATAGCAGAATAAAGCCAGACATAAAGGCGCTTCCAAAGGACCTTGAATCTGGTACCAAATTTTTAGGAGACTTTTTAATGAGAACAAGGAGGTTAAAGAGAAAGCATCTGTATCGCAACAGCAACACAATGTTTAAATGCAGTGTTAATTACTATTATAATAATTATAATTATAATAATTAATTATAACTATAAGCCCTCCTGTAAATTATTTTTCTTTTTCAATCAGAAAAAAAGACATTTTTCACAGTATTTCCTGTAATATTTTTTTTTCTGGAGAAAATATTATTTGTTTTATTTTGGCTAGAATAAAAGCAGTTTTGTTTTTTACCATTTTAAGGTCAATATTATTAGCCCACTTAAGTAATTTTTTTCACAATTGTTATACAATGACTTGCCTAATTAACTTAATTAAGGCTTTAATTAATAAAGCCTTTAAATGTCACTTTAAGATGAATAGTAGCATCTAAAAAAATATCTACTCAAATATTATTTACTGTAATGATGGCAAAGATAAAAGAAATCAGTGATTAGAAATGAGTTATTAAAACTATTATATTTAGAAATGTGTTAAAACAAAATCTTCATTTTTTTAAACAGAAATTGGGGAAAAATGTACAGGGGGGCTTATAATTCAAAAGGGCTAATAATTCAGGAGGGCTAATAATTCTGACTCCAACTGTTTATATTTTTTATTACAAAGTAAAAGTCTTTTATTCTGTAGGTACACGCCTTCGATTTATAGCATCTTTGCTGTACAAAAAACATTAAAATATAAACAAACTCCAACTAAAGTAACCAATTTAGCCACTGTTTTCTATTTTACTATCTTTTTTAAGCGAGATAAACTGGGTCAATTTTGATTTCATGCAGATTTTAACATCCACCAGAATCGAGTCTGAAGGCAAAATTCTTCTACATGCTTGCAGCGAGGTAAGATCAAAAGACCAGACAAAACAGACAAAAAAACAGACGTAAACATTTACCTAAAGGACGGTATCTGCGGCACTAGCAAAAGTGGGACTCCAGTCTTTCGTGAGCCTGAGTTCTTCTGCGTTTTCTTCTGTTGTGCTGCTGACCCTTTTTTCCTCCCGTTCTGGTTCTGCTGAAGCGGAGGGCCTAATGTGTACGACCTCTGACCCCTGTTACCCCTGCCCCCAACCAACCCGTTATCTTCATACCCCTCTGTTCCCGTGCCAGGAGGTGAGTGGTTCTCGCAATAAGCAGTCTTCTTCACAGTAAAAGTGGTGCCATTAGTACCGGTCTCCCGCACAGGGTCGATTTTCATATACAGACCCGCTCTCTGCGCACAGGTGACGTGAAACGCCCTGTAACAGTTGGCTTTGTGGCACTGAATAGACGCGCCCCTGCCTTTCTGTTTGCACAGGTAACAGGTGAGCTTCCACCGCGCAGGAGGAATGTTCTTCACTCCCTCCACAGGCTCCAGGAACACAGTATTGGCAAAGCACACTTCAGGGATCCATATGGCACAGATGACGTGGGCCCAGCTTCCGTCGCTGGTTTGTTTGAATGCACCTCCTCGGTTTGGACAGAGGACACAATCGACGGGTCGGGAAGGAGACTGCAGACATCGCCTGCACAGCCACTGGCCCTCAGGGATGTAAGGCACCCCGTAACATTCCTGGTGCACTGCGAGGTTGCAGATGTCACAAAACAGGATGACGTTGCTGTTGAGACACTCATCATCAAGGCAAACGCAACAGTAGGCATCCTCGTCGATGGTGCTCTGGGACAACGCTTGGCTGCGGGACTCCAAAATAGACTCTCGCTCAAGTCGGTCAATCAGTAACTCGAATGTATCAGGAGGGACCGAAGCATGGCCATCAGACACACGTTTCTGATTGACCATCTCTAGCCAAGCCATGTCCTCCTCGTCCATGTCGTACTCTGCCTCATTGTCCAGCTCCTCCCCGGACTTCTCCATATAGCGGTAATAAGCCTTGGGAAGCGGGGGAGCATCTGAGTCCGTGAAATTGTCCACTTTACGAAACGTTGGCTTGGGCAGGGGGGTTTGTAAATGTGCAACCTGGCCCTGCAAGCCATACTGACTGCCTGATTTCTTTTTGGCTGTGTGTTTGCCATCTTTCTTTTTGCTTTTAGATGCAGTTTGCTTGTTTCCCTGCCTCTGCTCGCTGTTCTCTTTGTTGCTGTTGCACTCTGTCAGATCCTGAGCCAGCATCTCGTCCTCAGTTACGACAGAGAGCTGGTCGCAGATGTTGATCCGATGCAGTCTTCCCTCCAGCTCGATCTCCACCATCCTCTGAGCCTGTGCATACGTGAGTGTGTCTCTCGTTGGAGAGAAGTTCAGTCTGCATGGAGAAGGTGGACAGAGTAGAGCATCCATATCGGCATGGCTAGATGGACCAACTTGATCCTGATCATCTCCTCTGTCCATCCCTCTCCCAAAGCCTCCAGCTCGGGACTGGCCAACTCGCTTCCTTAACTTCCTCATTGGAGATGACTTCTATATAAATGTTCAAATATGAATGGTCATAGACACCTGTAAGAATAGAAATATATGTTATAAATATTGACCAGATATTGCTGAAAAAGTCTTTTTTATGTCAAGAATGGGAACTAAATAACTACATTAGCATCCACACCAATGAACTATGATGTTGTTTTTTTAATAATCTTCTGCTAAGTGGAAAGCAAGCATGTTTATGTTTATTATGCGTTTATTACATTTTAATATTCGTATCTATGATATCGTAAGTGACATTTGAATGATGTGCATGCTCTTTTTATTGTACATTATTTTATGTCACTCTCTATGCAGAAAAATGTGCCTTGAGAGTCCAAAATACTTATTATTTAATATATATATATATATATATATATATTGACATGTAATTTCGTCAACACTGAAAATGTCCACCTAACTGGTACTCGCACTAAACTTTACAATGACACATAGGAATAATTAAACATTTCAAAAGGTTGGATTTATAAAGCAATTAACCTAAATGTACTGTTTTTAATCAGCAGCAGTAGCATAGCCAAACCTAGTAATTAAAATGTTTTTAATTTTCCTGTTGTCTCACCTTAAATAACAAAAACTTATTAAGCCAACAAACATAATGTGGGGATTTTAACCACTTTCAAGCAATATGACTGTTGATATCAGCATTTTTGAATAGAAACATTAACTGTCAAATAAAAGCAGCTAACATTATAGTCCACTTATTCACGCAATATTTGCTGTAGCATAAAATACAAAAATAAATGCTTAATTATGAACTATAATCATTGTATAACTCCTAAACAGGCTTTCTCCAAATAAACAGATACTGTGTGCTACTAGCACAGTTAAAGCCTTGCATCAGACTAACCAATAAGCCGCCTTTCTCAAATCATGTGAATAACACGAGCCAATCACTGGGCAGATCTTCAACGTTTCCTCGACCCAGTTGACGTAGTTCGGTTGCAGAGCGCTAAATACCAATCCCGAAGCGAGACAGACGAGTCAGCCATTTTAGCAGGGCTGATGGACAGAGTCTCAACCTCGATTGTTTTTCCTGATAACAAACTCTGACCGTGTGAATACGCCTTATTTACACTCTGCCAACCAAACGACAAATAACTACATATGACGCAATAGCTATGCCTGTCCTTTGCATGCAAACTGTGTACCTGCAGAGAAAAAGCACTTGTATGTAATAAAGCGCTGTGTACAGTCAGCGATGGCAGCTGGTAAACGAGCGCCTTCTTCCAGCACCGGAGCCATATTTACAGCGCGCTAACAAGCAGCCGCGGCGCTATCAGCCCCAGCGACACAAGCGAGTCCTTACAGAAAGCAGTGCAAAATGAACAAGCAAACTTACTCTTTTATCGATCGCTCGAAACGACAGGGAATGCCGGTCATATCCAGGGGCGACAGCGTCCTCTTCTGTAGCGAGACGGGCTTCCTCAAGCCTCCATTGATGAGACTTCCCACAAAAACGCTCCTAAGCACACATCCTGGATGTTTACACTACGCTATCACCTTGACATGATACCTGAGTGTTTCAAATAAGCGCCTGACATTATTGCAGAGTGTATCGTGTGCATTGAATGTTGGTTTGTAATTAAATTGGCAAGAAAAATACGCCCCTTTAGAAAAAAAGGCGAATTCTCGGCGTTGGGGTTTGCACTTGGCGCGCGCATCGTGCGCACTGAGCTCTCATTGGTGGAGACGTTCATCTCGAGACGGTGAAGTGCCGATGAAGCCAATTGAGTGCGCGAGCGATGGGAAAAACAACGCAATGAACTTCCCTGATATGTTTGCGCGCACAGACTCCATGTTCACTAGCTACATAAAACGACCGTGTATTGTAAGGTTTATTGAGAAAAAGAACGTAATTTCTTGATGACAGTCGAGAGAGTTGTTCATAATAATGACAACAATAATAAAAATGTTTCAAATATAAACTATGTCATCAGATTTCCTGAATCCTCATAATGAAATACTATCACGCGTTTTTTCCCCACTTTGTTATTTTGTTTGTTTTTGAAACGATTGTTGTTGACTATTATTTTATTCTTTGTTTTCTTCTGAGTCCATCCTATTTTTATGTTGTGTATTATTTTTGTCCACCGAATAGGCATAATAAAGTGTAAGTACACAATAACTACACCTGCTGTGTGTAGTTGCAAATAAGTGCAACTTTAATATTAATAACTATTATTATACATATTTAAGGCGACACAGTGGTGCAGTAGGTAGTGCTGTCGCCTCACAGCAAGATGGTGGCTGGTTCGAACCTCGGCTGGGTCAGTTGGCATTTCTGTGTGGAGTTTGCATGTTCTCCCTGTGTTTGCGTGGGTTTAAGGGTGCTCCGGTTTCCCCCACAGTCTAAAGATATGTGGTACAGGTGAGTTGGGTAAGCTAAATTGTCCGTAGTGTATGTGTGTGAATGAGAATGTATGGATGTTTCCCAGAGATGGGTTGCAGCTGGAAGGGCATCCGCTGCATAAAACAAATGCTGAATAATTTGGCGGTTCATTCCGCTGTGGCGACCCTGGATTAATAAAGGGACTAAGCCGAAAAGAAAATGAATGAATGAATGAATAAATATTAAAAAAAATGTCACTTTTCTTCAAAATATTTAAAGACCAGCTTTTTATTCATTCATTGATTTCATTTCCAGCACCAGGTCGTGGGGGCAGCAGTCTTAGGCCCCGTTTACACTAGTGCGTTTTCGTTTTAAAACGCATAAGTTTTGCTACGGTTATGCCATCCGTCCATACTACGGCAGAGTTTTCGAGGTGCGAAAACGGAGCGTTTTGAAAACGCTGGAGAGAGCGTTTTCATTCTGAAACGCTAATGCTGCGTCTCAGTGTGGATGGAGGGAAACGCATACTTTTGAAAACGGAGGCGTGGCTGCTGAGATTCTCTACGTGATTGGGGCTTTGGGTTATTGCGTATCCTTCCCTTATTTGTCAAGCGCACATGGCTATAACGTCACCGGCAGACCAGCCTTCACGATAGCCATGGATGTTTTATATTCATTTGTTACTTTAAGTAACAACTCGACCTCGTCGTCAGTCCACAAAAAGACCTCTCTTGCTTTCTTTACCATCGCGTTCATCGTTCAACCAGCGTTTGCTGACTAACAATAACCAAATGCCGAGCGAGACGCATGCTTCCTGTTTATACTTGAATGCGCATGCCCAGAGTGCACGAATGGTCACGTGATATACGTTTCTGGTGGAGTAGTGAAGACGGAGATCTGTTGAGACGCTGGGTGAAAATGCTAGTGTGGACGCAGATCATTTTCTTGCTAAAACGCCGTTTTAAATCTAAAACGCACTAGTGTAAACGGGGCCTTAGTAGAGAACCCCAGACTTCCCTCTCCCCATGCAGACACTTCCTTCCAGCTCCTCAGGGGGAATCCCGAGGCATTCCTAGGCCAGCCGAGAGACATAGGCCCCCTGTACACTAGTGCGTTTTCGTTTTAAAATGCATAAGTTTTGCTACGGTTACGCCATCCGTCCACACTATGGCAGAGTTTTTAAGCCGCGAAAACGGAGCGTTTTGAAAACGCTGGAGAGGCCGTTTTCATTCTAAAAAGTTGCTGCTGCTCCGTCTCAGTGTGGATGTTGGAAAACGGAGACATTTGAAAATGAGGCGTCGCTGCTGAGATTCGCTACGTGATTTGGGCTTTGGGTCATTGCGTAACCTTCCCTTATTCGTCAAGCGCACATGACTATAATGCCACCGGCAGACGGCAGACCAGCCTTCACTGTAAACACTGTATTTTCGATAGTCATGGATGTTTTATATTCATTTGCTACTTTAAGTAACAACTCGATCTCGTCGTCTGTCCACAAAAAGACCTCTCTTGCTTTCTTTGCCATCGCGTTCATTGTTCAACCAGCATTTGTTGACTAACAATAACCAAATGCCGAGCGAGACACATGCTTCCTGTTTATACTTGAACACACATGCCCAGAGTGCGCTAATGGTCATGTGATATATGTTTCTGGGGGAGTAATGTGGACAGAGATCTGTTGAGAGACGCTGGGTGAAACGCTAGTGTGGACACGGATCATTATAATGCTAAAACGCCGTTTTAAAACTAAAAGGCACTAGTGTCAGCATGTCCTGAGTCTTCCCCGAGGCCTCCTCCCAGTGTGACATGCCTGTAACACCTCCATAGGTAGGCGTCCAGGAGGTATTCGAAACAGACGCCCGAGCCACCTCAGCTGACTTTTCTCGATGTGGAGGAGCAGCGGCTCTACTCCGAGCTCCTCCCGGGTGACACAGCTCCTCACCCTAAGGGTGTGCCCTGCCACACTGCGAAGGAAACAAATTGTATCCGCTTGTATCCAAGATCTTGTCCTTTTGGTCATGATGACCCAAAGCTCATGACGAGAGTAGGACTGCATATTGACCAGTAAATGGAGAGCTTTGCCTTTCGGCTCAGCTCCCTCTTTACTATAAACGGACCAGTACATCAACCGTATTACTGCTGCCGCTGCACCAATCCGCCTGTCAATCTCACGTTCCATCCTACCCTCACTCATGAACAAAACCACAAGATACTTGTACTCCTCCATCTGGGGTTAGGACTTTCCTCCAACCTGGAGATGGCAAACCACCTTTTTCCGGTGGAGCACCATGGCCTCAGACTTGGAGGCAGCCCACTTCATTACACGGTCGAATACCTTCTCCAAGTCCACAAAACACATGTGGACTGGTTGGATATACTTCTATGAACCCTCGAGCACCCTGGTGAGGTTATAAAGCTGGTCCATTTTACCACGGCCTGGACAAAAACTGCATTGTTCCTCCTGGAACCCAGGTTTAACCACCAGCTTCTTATATTGTGTGATTTTTGTTTAGGCTGTTTAGGCTTTTCTTTACCTGCATTATAGGCTAATCTTGTTTTAAAATTCTGTTTTTCTCTGAATAAAGATTATATTAATATGAATAGTAGTATTAATATTTAGGTTAGTGTTAACTTTCAAAGATTAAATGTTTATTAATTAATCAACTTGTTTTAAACAACTTTAGATTAAATCCTTTTGGTTTTCCTTTAAAAATAAATTATTTAACAGTATTGGCCATAGCCTATTATTATTATTTTTTTTTATTGTTACCATTCTTATCACTTTATTGATTATTTTTTCCCTCTGAATATGTAAAGACCATCTTTTAACAAAAGCTATTGTGATTTTTGTCCACTTTAATCACGTAGCTTCTTTGAATTATTATTTAATCCTTATATAGTCACGTGTTGGAGGACAATATGTGTTGGAGGACATGCTATTTACAATATTCAATAGTACATTTACTATAGGTCAACATGCTACTCAAAAAATCATGTCTTTTCAAAAGCATCCATATCCAACATATTCTATAAGATCTTTAACTCATCCTGCTCCAGAATATTCCACCATCCCACATTTCATTACAAGTGTTCTTTCTCCACCCCCTTAAAGTCATTGGTTTTCCCCAAGCCTTTAGTGGGATCCCTCTAATTCATTATTATTTTAAACCACACCACAGTCCTGATCAGTGTCAGTGGCGCTCAAGCACACCGGAATTTCACAGCAGACATCATGGTAAGTAATGACAGTGATGCTTGATTTTTAGATCATTCATAGAAAGTCATTGCATTTATGTATTTTAATGTAAAATATGCTGGAAGCTCATATGAATTGTTCATGTTTTGTTACTGTCTTCAGAACAATATCAAGTCTCAATGCATGCAATTATATTATGCATATGTACATGAAGAGTTAAATCAAGTTTTAGTATTCACTGTAAAAAATCCAACTCACAAATTGATAAGTTAGGTGGACATAGTTTTGAGCTCTGAGTTGAATTTACTCATAAAACTTAATTTAATAAGAGTAAAAAATTCAATTGAGGAGACTTTAAATTTAGATTTCTCCATATCTTCAAAAAATAAAAAGTAGAGTTAACTTAAAAATTTAAAGCAACCAGCTGCAAAGATATTCTCAGTTTATTAAGCTTCAGTGTTTGAAGTTGTGCCAAATTATTCCGTAAAGTATAATTGACTTAAACCAGCCTTTTTGGTCAACTTAAAAATTGATTTGGCACAACTCTTTGCAGCCAGTTTCTTTAAAATTTTAAGTTAACTCAACTTTTTATTGGTGTTGAACCAAAGTGATTTAATAAAATGAATAAAAATCTGAGATAACTTTGCAAATGAACTTTTATGATTAATATCATAACCTCAAACTTTATGATATTAATATAAAATGAAAAATATGTTTTGGTAAGAGGTCAGTGGAAATATTATATTATAACCCAGTAAGTCAGATTGTTTTGTTTGCAGGTCAGAATCAGCAACATGTTGGGATTTGTCTCTTTATGCATAGTATTGCTGCTGGGGTCAGAGGTCTGCATAGCAGGTATTACTCAATTTTGATTGCTAATAGATGTTATATTAACGTGTTAACTCGTTGATGTGTTAATTACTAGGATTAATGGCATTACACAACACCTTAAATTACGTCCTGTATTGTAATCCTCTCTTTTTAACAAGCAAACAATATCGCTCTGCTTACTGTTACGGCATTTATAAACATGTCATTTCATAAACAGCATCTATGATGAGATCTATACACCAGTTCGCGTCGTCCTCGCCACGTGAAGCTCTTGAATTTCACAGGCCTGTCATTTGATAAATGGGTGAAACAGTCAGCTGGGCACATCATCAAAGATGGTGACCGCATCCTGCTTGGCACATTTCATACCCCATTCTGACAGAGAGGAAGCCGGCCAGCTGAAACCTTCTCAAAAATGGTTATAAATCAATTGAAATCCAGAGTTTAAGACAAGCCAAGTTATGACAGCACGTCGAGGACCCCGTGTGTCTGTCATAAATTCAATAGGACGAGCTGATGAGTGTCAGCATCGCTCTGTGGTGTTGATGGAGCCCTGAGGGTCTCGCTTAACTTCAGCTTCAGATGCCCTTACCAGGCCTTCGTGATCGAGTAACAAAAAACAGCAACTCCAATTAGTCACAGTTCAGCCCTGCATTCAGACTTCTGCAAAAGGAGAAAAACAAAGCCAAACGTGGCGGGTTCCGGAAAGCCGGAAGCTGTCGGAGAGGGCATCAAACGCAGCCATGCCATTCACTCATCACTATCTCCTAGAGATTTGCAGACGGGCAGAGGATGGGGCTTTTTTGGCTCAAGATGGCGGCCGAACAAAAGGTTCTCTGATGATTCTGGCTAATTTAAGATGGAGCTATTTGTGACACAAATGCAGCAGGAAATAAAGACTCGCGGCCAGAGAACTGATTTGGCAGATCAATAGAGGAGCCACTGAAATCTTGGCCACGTCTTGCTATGTCAACTTGAGGTCACTTTCGAACAAACGTGCTCTTGAGCAGATCTAAGGTTTTCTGTTGTGTTGACTCAGTAGGCCACTGACTTCAATGCGTTCTAGTTTCATTGAACTTTTTGTTTAACTGAAAGGATTATTGGCATTATGGACAGGCGCCCATAATGACATTTCAGTGTCACTGACTTTACACTTTTCTCCTCCAAGAGTATGGTTTCACAGCCAATTAGAAGAACCATTTTTGGGAACTTCACAGAGGAACTTTTAACAACTATAACAGCTCATCATACTTTAAAGGACATTTTAATGACCTAATTCCACTCTAAAGAAACTTTGTGCATTACAAATATTCATAAAAATATATATTAAAATTAAAAATATATTGGTAATTCTGTGAAGAACATTCAGCATCTATTGAAACTATTATTTGCATGAGAGGTTCTTTTTAGAGGAAAAAGATTCTTTATATTGAAAAAGAAAAGTTATTGTAAAATGTTATTGGATCATGGAAAAAAAGAGCATAATTTATTTCTTCATGAGTCTTCATGGAACCATGCCAATAAAGAAAATTCATTTTTAAGAGAGTGTACTGTTCAAAGCTGTACATTCAGCATTAAAGACATCTAACTGCAATACATTCTAAATTGTACAGTTTCCAAAAAATTTAAGCAGCAAAACATTGATAATAATAAGGTTTTTTTTTAAGTAGTCGACACTGAAGACAAGTAAAACTGCTCAAAATTCAGCTTTGCCATCCCAGGAATACTTACATTTTATAATGTACTGAGAAAAAAATATGAATCTAAAATATTTTACCATATTTATGCTAAATTATAAGTAAATGTAGGTTCTAAAGATTGTACTGAAACTAGGCATAGGCCGGTATAAGATTCTGACGTTATGATAACCTTGGATAAAAATATCACGGTTTCATGGTATGACGATATTGTGTTTACTGCTCTAAAATATATTCTTCTCAATTGTCTGGCTAAAAAACAAAACCTTTTTCCCCTTTGAACACAATATATTTTATTTTGAGAAACATTTTTTTTGAGAAACAAGTATTTTGGGGCAGTAAACATGTCAGGCTAAATAATGAATAGTGAATCATTGACTTCTGCTGTCTTCATTTGTTTCAAAAACACAGATGTCTTTTCAATTTACACCTAGAAAACTAAAATAAAAAAAAAAGTAAATAAAAAAAATCTTACTCATACCTTAAGAAAGATATTAAAGAAAATTTTGTCGGTATGAAAACCTTGACTTTTCCAAACCGCGGTATACCTTGAAGATGGTTATCGTCCCATGCCTAACTGAAACCAAACGATTAAACCATATTGTATACAAATGTGTCTGTGATAACAATAAATGAACTATTTTTATAATATTGTCTTTTTCTTTTCATGCAGCGAGGCAAGAGCTTATAGTCACCACCATAAAGGTAAGCGTTAAATAAAGTTTAAATTAATTAATTAAATTACGTTTGAATTAAGCATAAATTAGAATGTTGCTAACATGTTTCTAGCTTGCTTAAACATGTCCAGCTTTTATTGTTGTGTGTGTTTCACATTTTGCTATCTGGTATAGCCTGTTGCTAGCATAAATCAACATTAATCAATAGATAACATGTTTCTAGGATGTATATCATGTCAATAACACCAATTATGTTACTATCATGTCCTAGGATAGTTGCTAGTTGCTAAGATCGAATGTTTGAAAGTTTGACACCCTCAGTGAAAGTCTAAGGGGTATTTGTTATGGTATCATCCGAACAAGTTAGAAAATAAAAACGTACAATTCAGAACAACTTAAAGGTCTGACCTGAGTTTAATGGTTGTTGCTTAAAAACTCCAAGAGGGGATTCTGATTAGCAGTAGCTTGGCTTAGCTCCCTCTCTCTATATATATATAGCTGAGCCAAGCTACTACTAATCAGAATCTCCTATTATATGTTATATTTTAAAGTGGACCATCAAACTAAAATGCATGTGTGACCCCATGTTTTGAACTTCAGCAAGACCCATACACGATGAGCAAGGGCTCCCAGTTAGAAGGCTACTGCATGGATCTGCTCACTGAGCTGGCTAAGAAGCTGGGTTTCAAATACAAAGTTCACCTAGTGAAGGATGGATCGTATGGCCGGCAGGACGAGAATGGAAACTGGAACGGAATGATTGGTGAAGTTGTCAGAGGGGTATGCAATGCATTTTACAGACAAATACACTTTATGCTGCTGCATATAAATCTAAAACCAGAATGCCAGTGAAATAATAATCAAGATGACATTAATCCATGTCAAATTTGCTATGTGTGTTTTTTTTTTGCTCAAAGGAAGCTGATCTGGCTGTAGCTCCGCTTACTCTCACTGCTGCCCGCGAGAAGGCTGTGGGAATGACAAAACCTTACATGCAGACCGGAATCAGCATCCTTCTCCGCAAAGATATTGTTTCTGAAGAGGCCGGCTTTTTTGACTTCCTCTCCCCCTTCTCTGGGGAGACCTGGTTCGGCATCCTGATTGCATACTTTGTGACTGCAGTCTGCATCTGCATTGTGGGAAGGTCAGAGAAATGAGCACAACATCAGAGACGCCGAGCACAAGAGCACTTACTCATCCACTACACACACACACACACACGTTTAACACAATACAATTAGTAAAACCGGTGCAGTTTTCAGAGCAAGGATGATTTATGAATAGGATTACGAAACTCAGCTTAATCCAAATCTGTTTTTTCTCCTTACATGAAGGTTGAGTCCATGTGAATGGAGTCAGCCGGAGACAGAGCCAAATCACTTCACTCTTCTGCACAGTTTGTGGTACACTGCAGGAGCCCTCAGCCTGCAAGGTAATCAACCAAATGAATCTAATCGCAGATTTTAGAGGTCATGCGCTGAAAAGGCCTGTCAGGTTCTGAAGAGATAAACAGTTTTTCTTGTGATATAGATGTGCATTGGATGTCAAAAATATTACTATGTAATTATGGTTTGTATTTCATTTCGGTTATAGTGTTAATGCAGTTTATATGACTTTTTATTTTATTATAATACATTTTAAGCTAATATTTAAATTTTGTTTACATTTTTGTTCACTAACATTTAGGTTTGATTTATTTTGGTCACACTTTTTTAAGGTCTTCTCTAAGATTAGACTTGTAGCTCAATAAACTACTAATCTTCTGCTTATTAATTGTTAATAAGGTAGTAGTTAGGTTTAGGTATTGGGTATGAATAGGGATGAATAAGAACATTTTTTTATACTAATAAACAACCATTATCTATTAATTAGAAGGTAATAAGTAGGGCCACATGGAGTCTGAGTGCACAGAATCCCACAGATTTTTAGCCCATCATTGATTCTGTTTATTTACTTGTGTAAATGTGTGTAAATTTATTTTTAATCAGTTTTCAAATTAATTTCAGTAATTTTACTGACTAATATGAAAATATTTATGATTTATTTACAATACAGTTTTTAAAGTAATATTTCCGGTGTTTTAGTAGATATTTTATAAGAGAGACATGCTTTGTTTAACAAATAAAGTTGATCTAATTAGATTCGCATTGTAAACATTAAATAAATGTTAAAAAGGTATTACCTTTTATTTCATATATTAAGATTTTAGTTATGACATTCCCAAAATCATTCCGCATGAATCCGCAGATTTTTAACAAAATTCTGCGCAGAAATAGCAAAAAATGTCCGCAGATTCCGTCTGGCCCAAGTAATAAGCCAGTAATTAATTGTGACAATAGGTAAACTAAAGTATTACTGTAATTTACTTAATATTAGATTTCATGTTTTCAGTCACTAATTTCAGCACTAAGCATTTTTTTAAGTCATAGAGACCGACTTGCCAAGGTAACATTTTTAAATTTAGTTTGTTTAGGTATTTTTTCCCACATTTTAGTTTCTGCTTATTTTATTAACCCTATCTTTTTCTACAGTTTTTAGTTGACACTAAAACTATAAACAGAAAAGTGGCAGTTAAGTGTATGCTTAAACTATTTATGTTTACACTGTAAAAAATAAATCCGGGGCGCCACGGTGGCACGTGAATAGCACGTTCGCCTCACAGCAAGAAGGTCGCTGGTTCGATCCCCGGTTGGGGCAGGTCCCGGTTGGGCCAGTTGGCATTTCTGTGTGGAGTTTGCATGTTCTCCCCGTGGTTGCGTGGGTTTCCTCCGGGTGCTCCGGTTTCCCCCACAGTCCAAAGACATGCGGTACAGGTGAATTGGGTAAGCTAAATTGTCCATAGTGTATGTGTGTGAATGAGAATGTATAAATGTGTTTCCCAGAGATGGGTTGTGGCTGGAAGGGCATCCGCTGCGTAAAACAAATGCCGGATAAGTTGGCGGTTCATTCCGCTGTGGCGACCCCGGATTAATAAAGGGACTAAGCCGATAAGAAAATGAATGAATGAAAATAAATCCGTAAAATTTATGGTAAAAAAAAAAACAGTAGCTGTGGTTTCCAGTATTTCACCGTTAAAATACGGTACAAACCGTAAAAGTAATTTCTCGTTTTTACACTAAACTACCGTATTTCATCAATTTATAGAGGTGATATATCTGTATTTTGAATTACCAACATCTACACATCTTTTGTTACACACGTTAACACAGCCATATGCAGGTGTTAATGATAAAGTACCAATGAACTAATGCTCATCACAAGCAGAAAAGTGTATTAGTGTAAAGAAGGTGCTCAGTGTCATTCACACAGCTGCTAAACACCAGTATGGTAACACGCAAAAATTAGTCAAGAAATAAACATTGTTTACCAACATTAGATGTAATATAAATCTCTAATGTACATAACTGATGGGGAAACAACTAAAAAGATCCATAGTAATGTCAACAAAAAGCATAAAAAGTGGTGTGCCATGCAGGGAATTCTGGAAAAGTCAATTTACGGTTATTCACCATATACGTATGTTAAGGAAACATACTGTTAACTAGGTTACAGATTTTACTGTTGAAATCACAGCCATTGTTTTACAGTGTACATGTCAAAGTAGTTCAACTTTAATTTACTGGCAGAAATGCCAAACAGAAAAGCAAACTGTTTCTTGGAGATACTTTAATGAATGAATACCAAAGTTAGAAAGTCACTTTACCGCCCTGTACTTAGAGAGCCTCCGAAACCTACTTTTACACCTGCACCTACCACTTTAAAAAGAATATCCTTTGAACTACTGTAGCTGTCTTTAAAAACAGGAATATCTATAGCCCTATAGCATCCTCTGCTTTACAAGCCATGTTTGCCTGGTGTGTTTGGCCTTTATTCCCACCTTCAGCTAGTTTCCCATCTGAATACTCTTTAGTCAGTGATAACATCTTTTCCCCTCAACTCTATTGCTCTCTGCAGGTGCTGGCCCTCACCCTAAAGCAGTGTCAGGAAGGGTCATCAGCTGTACCTGGTGGTTGTTTGCCATGGTGCTCCTGGCCTGTTATTTCTCCAGCCTCAGCTCCACTCAGGGCTCAGACTCCGCACCGCTCATGATTAAAGGTTTCGAGGACTTGGCTAATCAGGATGTAATAGAATATGGAACACTTGCCGGCTCCTCCACCCTCGCCTTCTTCAAGGTTTGATTACATCAGCACAATTGTCAGCAAAATTAGTCAAATCCAGTCCTTCCAGATGTTTGTTTTTTGCACAGAACTCTAATAACCCATCTTACCGACGCATCTACGAGCACATGGAACGAAGGAAGAGCTTTGTGTCCTCCATGGACGAGGGAGTCCAGAAAGCGAAGGAGGGAAATTATGCGTTCATTGGGGAATCTGTGTCCTTGGACTTGGCTGTGGCACGGCATTGTGAGCTGGTCCGTGCACATGAGGTCATCGGGATGAGAGGGTACAGCATCGTGACTCCACTTGGTGAGACGAATAATACATTTGGGTTTACCGCATATTAGGGCTTTTTAAACTTGATCTAATTCAAGGATTAGCTCAACCAAAACTTGAAATTCTGTTATTAATTGTTCACCCTCATGTTTTTCCAATCCGCTGAGACCTTCGTTTATCTTTGGAACACAAATTAAGATATTTCAGATTAAATCTGAGAGCTTCCTCATCTTCTGTAGACAACAAGGGTCCAGAGACATTCAAAGTCCAGAAAATGAACCAAAAATATTTTCAAAATATTTCATGTCGTTGAACTGTAATCACGTAAAGCTGCAAGAACACCTTTGGCAAGCCCCAAAAAAACCCCAAACTGTAAATATGGCTCTGTTTGCCTATATCTTCTCTCTTGCATCAGCTCAGGTCAGGTTGTCAGGGTGCACATTTACTACAGGCAGTATGACATATTTCTAGGGCCAGACAGAATCTGCTGACTTTTTTACTATTTCTACGGAAAATTTAATTAAAATCTGCCGATTTATGCGCAATAATTTTAGAAGTATCGTACCTAAAACCATAACATATGAAATATAAATAATAGCTTTTTAACTTTTATTTAATGTTTACAATGCAAATAGATCCACTTTATTTAGTAAACAAAGCAAGTCTCTCATATAATATATCAGAAAATAGTACTTTACAAACTGTATTGTAAATAAATCATATAATTTTCATATTAGTCAATAATATTACTGAAATTAACTTAAAAACTGAATAAATATAAATTTACTCACATTTACTCAAGTAAATAAACAGAACCAATGATGGGCTAAAAATCTGCAGAATTCTGCAGGGGCAGATTCCGTGTGGGCCTGCATATTGCCATTTGCCGGCAGCTAGCTCTCTGCAACTCTCACATGGTCACCCATTGAAGCTAAGCAGGGCTGCGCCCGGTCAGTACCTGGATGGGAGACCACATGGGAAAGTTGGGTTGCTGCCGGAAGTGATGTTAGTGAGGGCAGCAGGGGGCGCTCAAACTGTGGTCAGTGTAGATCCTAACGCCCCAGTATAGTGACGGGGACTCTATGCTGCTCAGTGAGCGCCGTCGTTCGGATGAGATGTTAAAAACCGAGGTCCTGACTCTCTGTGGTAGTTAAAAATCCCAGGATGTCCTTCGAAAAAGAGTAGGGGTTTAACCCCGGCATCCTGGCTAAATCTGCCCTCTGTCCATCATGGCCCCTAACCATCCCCATATCATAATTGGCTTAATCACTCGGTCTCCTCTCCACCAATCAGCTGGTGTGTGGTGTGCGGTCTGGCACAAAATGGCTGCCGTCGCATCATCCAGGTGGATGCTGCACACCGGTGGTGGATGAGGAGATCCCCCCCCATTGTATAAAGCGCTTTGAGTGCCCAGAAAAGCGCTATATAAATGTAAGGAATTATTATAATAATTATTATTAAAGTCAGCAGCACAACACAAGTGTTGCTTTGCCCATAGTAAATGCACACTCTGATCTGATATTAAAGACATAGGCAAACAAAATCATGTTTACAGTTTATTTGGTGCACAAAAGCGTTCTTTGAGCTTCGTAAAATTACAGTAGTGTTCATAGTATCAGTTGATCCACTGAATTCACATGAACTTTGAATGTCTCAGGACTCTTTCTGTCTGTGGAGGATGAGGGAACTCTCAGATTTAAATGTTTCGATCTAAAATATCTTCATTTGTTTCCAAAGATAAACGAAGGTCTCAGATGTTTGGAGTGACACGAAGGTAAGTAATTAGTAACATAATTTTTATTTTTGGGTGAACTAAAACTTTCACCTTTCTAAACAGAATTTTGTGTTATCTTACCTCATTGTCATTATTTACCTATGGTTAACAATTAATCCTAGGCAGAAATACACAGATCCTTCACATAGTATAATGCATCAGTAAATATCAAGTGTACATAAAGGATCGTTTAGGGTCATCCAATACTCTTTATGGAGGGTCAACATCCTGCAGGTTTTAGCTCCAGCCAGCTCCAAAACAATTAGCTGGAAATTCATAGGTTGCTACTCAAATGTATAGACACTTCCAAGTCCTCTTTTACAAGTTACGGAGAGCCGTAGTCCTTCACAGTTTTGATCCAACTGCCTGAAGCTTTCCTGTAGTGCTTAAACCTTGATTGGCTTGTACAAGCTTGTTTATTTAAAATGAACCCCCAGATATCAAGACTTCCCAATAATAATTTTAAACACATCTAGTTGTCCAAATATAGACCTCTTGGCTTAGACAAGGTTAAATTTGGGCTGTTAGTGAACATCTAATAGTAGTCAAACCGTAATCCAAAATATACCAGTCATCAAGGAATGAATAACTACATGTGAAGTCTGTCTAATTTGTCTATTTGATGACTAGATTAATTGTGGACTATTGTTAGATTTGATTTTCACTGACAGACCAAATTTAGCCTTGTTTTAGCTGTTTGGACATCAGCGTCACAGTAGGTAGCACAATTGCCTCACAGCAAGAAGGTCGCTGGTTCGAGCCTCAGATGGGTCAGTTGGCATTTTTGTGTGGAGTTTGCATGTTCTCCCCATGTTCATGTGGGTTTCCTCCGGGTGCTCTGGTTTCCCCCACAAGTCAAAAGATATGTGGTATAGGTGAATCGGGTAAGCTAAATTGTCCATAGTGTATGAGTGTGTACGGATGTTTCCCAGTGATAGGTTGCAGATGGAAGGGCATCCGCTGCGTGAAACATATGCTGGATAAGTTGGCGGTTCATTCATAATTTACATTATTTAAAATATATATATATATATATTGGACTATTGTGAAAGCAACATTATTTAGGTGTGCACCATGCAGTGCTTTCTGCCTTTATATCATCAATTTGTCACAGTAGGTGGACTACTGGCTTATTACCCTCTGTAAACTCATTAATTTTCCTTCGACTTAGTCCCTTATACTGTATATCAAAGGTTGCCACAGCGGAATGAACCCTCAACTATTCAGGCATTCAGTTTTACGCAGTGAATGCCCTTTCAGCTGCAACCCAGTACTAGAAAAACACCCATACACTCACATTCACAGACACACTCACACTCATACACTACAGCCAATTTAGTTTATTCAGTTCACCTATACCACATGTCTTTGGACTGTGGTGGAAACCGGTACAAACCGAAGAAAACCCATGCGAACATGAGGAGAACATGCAAACTCCACACAGAAATTTCGACTGGCCCAGTCAGGACTCGAACCAGGGACCTTTTGCTGTGAGGTGACATTGCTAACCACAATGTTTAAGGGCAAAAAAGGCATCAAGAGACACAGCGTAAGTTTTTGCTGGATTCCTAGCAATATGAAGTGGAGAAAAGATGTGTAATAAATGAAAAATTGGATGAATTTTTTCTGAAGACCAAGTCTTTGTTCTCTCCACTTCTGCCCTGATGTCTTTGAGGCTTTCGGTTGACCACAGCTACTGAAGGAGTTTACAGGTGGCTATGGATATAAATGTAGGCTTAAACTATACACTGCCATTGATTTTTCCCCATAAAGAGTCTATCCAGGGGTGCGTTTCTGAAAACCATTGTTAGCCAACTAAGGTTGCAAGTTCCGTCGTTACAAACATAGTTTGTTGACTTGGCGTTTCCCAAATCCATCGTTCCAATGAACATTTGCTAACTGCGTCGCAAACTTGTATTGCAACTACATCTCTGGAGCTGTTAGAAACATAGTTCAGGTTGTGTTCTATTCCCAGTTATTCCCCCTATGCCCTATTCTTTTAGAACATTCTGACATTTAAACTTGGAATTATTTAAAAAAATGCATTGCGCTCCCTTCGCAGTGTACTTTGAAAACATTGAAGTCATTTGGCTCATGACGAAAGGCTCATGACCTATTATTTAAAAGCGGAATTTATGTTACGTCTTCAAAGCTTGTGAAAACAAAAAACACAACATACGTTAATGCTTTCAATTTATAGTTAGGTATTTATTAAGTATTTGTACTGTATGTGACATGATGGTTAGAACAATTCTGCAGTGGTTTGCATGTGTCAAATTGTAAAAGTAGACTTAAAAAATAAATAAATAAATAAATAAACAATATCCTACTTAATGATAATAATAATAATCATCATCATCATCAATAATGTTATTAATTATTAAAGTAGTTTTTTCTATTTCCTAATAAATAATACATTTCATTTCTTAATAAATATCCTCATTATTTATTTATTCATGTGATTTATATGATATTATGTATTAGCTTTTGTAAGTGATTTTATGTTTACAAATAGAATATGTAATGTTCTCAAAAATATTTGTAAAGGAAGCATAGGCCCTGTATGTGCCATTTACATATATTTCAGTTCATATAGAAAAAGAGTGCATGTTTTTACCAAAACTAATGTTCGATTTTTATTTTTTTAAATGCGTGCACGTGTAAAACAATATCATTTGGACAAAGAAATTATTGGGTTTGTTCTCTAAAGTTGTTACCACCACGTTTAGAGCATCATTATGGGCGTTTTATGTTATAACTAACGTGGTTCAAACGATGGATCTGTGACAGAGAAACTATGGGCTTTGGGAAACACTCATCACTGCGTCGTTCTTTCCCAATGATAGTTCAGCCACGAGTTACGTCGTTGTTTGGGAAACGCACCCCTGACTAGTATTTGCTTCTAGTATTATATTTTCCAAGTTGCGTTGCAGTGAAAATAGCAACAGGCAGCACAAGTAGCCCAACAAGCAGCACAAGTAGCCCACATTGTGCAATCCTCTTACGTCACTGGCCCAGAATACTGTGCATCTAAAAAATGATACCTCTATACAGTACAAAATGAATGGGTTTTTAAAATCAATCTAAATCTTTCAAGGGTGTCTTATTACATATGTCAGTGAAATGTTACATATATAAAATATATAAGATTATATATAAAAGCCATAGAAGTCCTAATACTCTTTTAAAGTTGGAGTGGCACTCTGCAGTGCTGAGGTTCTCAAGGACTGAACTCGTTTACTTCTGATCTAAAGGCTCCAAGGCCACAGAGTCCTTAACAGCTTCAAATGCTTAAATGTTTCTAAATGTTTCTGGCCCACAGTCTTGGTACAGAAATCATAATTTGCAGAAGGCTGCAAAGGAGACACCTGGTGAAACAGGCTGATTGAAAGATATGAAACAAAAGATCCTTCGGTTTGAGATGTCCTTCAACCAAGCTGTATGACGTACTGTAGCTGCCTTACTAGGCTGCATCCTTCCAATTGAAAAGCTCCCATAGTGAATCTGAAAACCTTGTTTAGTTGTTTGAGGTGCTCCTTCAGGGACAAATTTGAACTGTGTTGTACAGTATTACTGGCTATCAAGTTAATTTTCATGTAGACTCTAACTAGCTATAAATTACCTTGTTGCTAACAAGTATAGCTTGATTCTTTATATATTAGCATGTTTAAAGTGTCGTTAGCTTATAGCATTCTAGCACAAACATCTGGAACTGCATAATATTTGACAATACAGTCACAAATGGCTATAAAGTGATTTTGGGAAGCTTGAATGTTAGTTAAGTTGAACACAGGATATTGCAACAGATATTTTCCAAACTTCTGGCTTGAATTACCTAAGTTGCTTTAACTAAACCTATAACTGAATGAATATATTAACTAAACCACTTATAGCTAAAATAATGGTTCAAACTTATAGTTTAGAAGTTAACACCCCTTTGCACCCCATATTTATACATTGTCATTTCAGGATTTCATTGTAAAAATGTAGTGAACCGGAGTGAAGAACAATAACTCATTCTTACCTTTACAGTCTGCAACTGATAGCAGTTGGCAAGACGAGGAAGCGAATGTTGCATCCTATAATCGTCCAACGCGTGACAACGACACTGCAAATATGTGAATAAGGATGTTAACTCAGGGTTTCCCCTTGAACAGTGTAAATCAGGAAGCAAGAAAACCCAGGTTTCTGTTTACCCAGGTTTAGAAAGACCCAGGGTTAACGATTTCAGCCCTAGAAAGGAGATTCTTTTTTTGAGAAAAGATTTAGGTTAAAGAATACACATGAATTAAAAATAAAAAAAAATAATGACCTGCACGCCTATATCATGCATACTTATATTTCATCAAAAAATATACGTAATGTACAATCTAATAAATGCTGGGTTGTCATAACCCAGTCTTGGATCAAATATGGACAAACCCATTAATTCATTTTCCTTTAGTTTAGTTTCTTTATTCATTGGGGTCACCACAGCGGAATGAACCACCAACTATTCCAGCATATGTTTTATGCAACGGATGCCCTTCCAGCTGCAAACCATCTATACACACTTATTCACACACTAATTAAGGGCCAATCAAGTTTATTCAATTCACCTTTAGCACATGTCTTTGGACTGTGGGGAAAACCGGAGCACCCGGAGGAAACCCACGCGAACATGGGGAGAACATGCAAACTCCACACAGAAATGCCAACTGGCCCAGTCTGGACTCGAACCAGGGACCTTCTTGCTGTAAGGCGACAGTGCCAACCACTGAGCCACCGTGTCGCCCATGGATAAACCCAATATTGGATAATTTATTTTGAACTAAATTTAAGTTACACTTGACCCAACCCACCATTTCTTATAATGTACATATTATGGTGACTAAAAAGTGACCATTTCTGCTTTAGTTGTTTAAGGGAGATCCCTGTCATCATACAGTCTGTAATGAATGGTTTTACAGAATCATTGTGTTTTTTGGGACAGGATCTGCCATGTTGAAGAACCTGAGCGTGGCCATCCTGCAGCTGAGCGAGGCAGGGGAGCTGGCATACCTGCGCACCAAGTGGTGGGCCAGCAGCTGTTTACCAGATAATGCCAAAGCCTCGTCTCTGAGGGCCCACAGCATGAAGGGCATCTTCCTGGTTCTGGCTATAGGCCTGGGGATTGGAGTTCTGCTCTCCTTGTTTGAACTCACCACAAAGTCTCGCAGCGCTGCAGGGGAGCAGAAGGCAAGTAAAGCCAGTATAAAAACACACACACACACACACAAACATCTGCACAAACTACCACACCAGGAAGCTCATTTCCTGCTGTCTTTTTTTCCATTTACTTCAGCATTGAACTGCAGAGCAGAACACTGTGTTTTTGTTCATGATAAAATGTTCAGTGAAAACAAACCTTTTCTCATCCATGCAGAAATCCTGCTGCACAGTTTTGACTCAGGAGCTGAGTCGGCGTTTGAGAATGACCAACACAAAGGGAGACCAGGACACTTCAGACAAGAGCAAGCCATAAAAGGTTCAACAGCATCAATGACACAGCAGAGCGACTTTACTGTACATTCAGAGGAGCTAGGTATTATTATTATTATATCCCAAATTAGAAAATGATATATATTTTATACATATTAACAGATTTAAATTCGATACTTAGTAGAAACAGTTTTTTGACATGTAAGTTTACATTTAAAAATGGTTACATTTAAATTAAGCATTATTCAATTCAATGAAGACGCCTTTAATTTTAATCTTGATTTACATTAGATCATTATCATGCATTCCATGCTAAAACATTATAGAAACTGAATTAAAAATTTTTGAGGCCACCATTGTGAGTTTAGAATATTAAATGCTAAAATCTGTTTCGCTAATAAACGGTAAGGACTGGAGACCTTGAAAAAGAGTTCAATCCCATTTTATGGTTGTTCTGTAAAGTCTCTAAAAAGTCCAATATTTCATGCAAGTACAAATGACAAGTAACATATTACAGTTGTTTTAAATTCAAACATGGGGAAAAATATATATAAAAATGTGTAAAAAATGAACAAAAAATCACCTCTTTGTTTTTGTCTCTGTCAAGAAAGAGGTATTATATCTGGCATCATGTATATTAATGAATTAATAAACATGCTCTAACACCACTGTGATTGGATGTTTTTTTAACAAATATATGTGTAAACATATTTTTATAAACACACAGAAACGTAACATATGTACATGTGATCAGTTTTAAACACTCTTGAGTCCTCCCAGCAGGCACAGGACGTCAACATGACATCAGATTCACATTGTACCCCAACATCGTGGGACATTGCATTTTGGTTGGAAATGAAAATCAGGTTGACGTCAGAACCCAACGTTACAGTAGTTCGACCCTGGATTTTGGTCACTTTCCAGCGCAACCTAACATCAACCAAATACCAATGACTAATGATGTTACAGCTTGACGTTGGGTTGACGATACCACTATGATGTCTATCAGATGTTGGATTTTGTTTGCCATACCTGATGAACAAATGTCAGTATTTGGCGTCAATATGATGTTGGTCTATGTTGGCCCAACGTTGAATTTTAGCCATTATTGGATGTTAAAATAATGTTGTCCTTAGACACTGGGTAGACACCTCACATCACGACCTAAATCTAACCTAATATTAACGTATTATGACATTGTGTGCCTGCTAGGTTACAATTCAAATAAAAATAATTGGAAAAAACCTATGCTGCCTCTAAAATCGCATACTTCCCTATTACATAAAATGTGAGAAACAATATGTGAACAATTTAGTATGTTAGAATTCATAGTATTCAAAAATAATTAGGCAAGAAGTACCCAGATTACCTACAGTAGTATGTGCTGTGAGATTCAGACATGGGAAACCTGTTATGCTTTCTGGGAATTGTTCATTTACACAATAATGTTCTAAAAACATATTTTGGAACTGGGTTTCAAAGTGCAAGGGTTTGAAAACAATAAAATGATCATTTCTGTAAAACTAAATTTGTAAGTACTAGAGAGTCTAAATGACAGTCTTGGTGCATAGTGTTTCTTTACAAAGTATCATCGCCAACTACTGGCCTTACATGCATAATACAGCGTTTTTAGTTGCCATGGAAACATAGATTGTTTAAACAATGCTGTCATCTATATTCCAAATGCAAAAGTTGTACATGTTTAAGTAAATTGTTGATGTGTAAACAAATCCTACGATTTAAACAAGACAATATTTGTAAAAAATACAAATATGTGTTTGTTTACGTAATTGTATTTCCTCCTGTAGCATCTGTCCACATCCTTCACAGTTGCTGTGGTGTAGAATTCAGCCTTTCTCCATATATTTTTACCATTCAAGTGCTTGTTTTCTCTACAATGTTGAAGAATCTAAAACAAAACAATAAGACCCAAATGAAAACCTGACCAAAAGAAATTGTTATGACACAAAAAGACGTTTTTCTTGAGCCCTGAACATGTTAACCAAAACAAAATGAACATTTACATAAAATCTTATTTCAAATTCAATAATTTAGGCAGAGCGTTTGGCACTTTTCTCCTTACCTCTGAAAAACAGTGGCGAATGGCAGCGAATCTCCTGTATTTTCTGCTCAAACAGGGCATTCATTTCCCTCTGCAGTGTGCCCATTGTCTGCTGCTGGTTGTCAGGGAAACGGCATGGCAGAGTACTCAGGTCAAGGCTGTCCAAACTACTTAGGCTGCTTGATTCACTCTCTGCGATGTTGTGATTATTAGGAACGAGGTCATTTGCTGTGGTGTAACTGCACTGTGGGAGAGGGTACTGGTTGATGGGGTCTCTCCTTACGCGACCTGGGGTATTTGGAGGAGATGGGGGACGCCGTCTTGGCACGCTTTGTGATCTGCGTCCTTTCAATAGAGAATTTGGCGTGCCTTTATCATTCATGCGTCTGCTTAATGCAGGGGTCGCTGGGATTGACAACGGCTGCCACTGAGGGTTAAGCCTAGCATCTAAAGAAGATCTGAATTTATTCTTGGGCATCAATGTGTTTAAAGTTCCTCTAGAAGGATCTAGTACTCCATCAGGTATTGGGTGGAAATTCAAGGGGTCAGGTTCTGATTGGATCATTTTGGACATCTCAGGTTTTTGTTCTGAATGCTCAATAGCTGCTGAGATCTGCCTGGACAAGTTGAGCGTTGAACGTTCGGGTGTCCTTGGTATGTCACTCTCTAGTTTAGATGAAAGAGAATCATTCTGTTTTGACTCAGTGCTTTCCTCAAGGTGTGAAAAAGTCTGAATGTCCAGTTCGGAGCTGCTATGTGAGTCGAATGCTAAGTTGGTGTAGTCCACAGCGGCTCCACCAGTGTATGGGATGGAGGAGAGGCGACGCCGTGGCTCGTGAGATCCTTCTGGCTCCTGAAAACTGACCCTATGGGCTCTTTTGAGGGGTTCGCTTTGAGCTCCTCTCAGTAAGGATGCAGACTGAGAGGTGCTCCTGCTGCCCTTCGAGCTCACGTCATCACTATAACGTCGGTTGAGAAAGCCCTCTTTGGTGTAGCATTCGACCTTCACCACTTTTGATTGGTTCTTCCCACTTTTCCGCAGGAAGTTGGGAGCAAAAGAGGTGCGTGTGCCATCTTCAGAGGTTTGCATAAGGTTTTTCTGGATTAGCTGCTTCACTGCATTGCTTGATTTGACCTGGTAATGAATTGATCCAAAAATGATTAACGGTGATGAATAAAAGTTGATATCAACTAAAACACTGACAATAGTTGAATTTAACGAATCTTATCATTTCATTTATATAATCCTCTCAAAACTAGTTTATTAATAAACTTCATTTAATTAATTGCTATAAAATAAAATAATTAGTGAGGAAAACATATTCAGATATTATAGTAATAGTATAGTATTAAAATTCTGCTAATAACTCAAGGGACATGAGTCAATTTGTCTGCTTATAGTATGTTTACCACACTTAAAAGCACAATACGTAACATTTCTTTTTATGTATATAAAAAAATGAAAATAAAAAATAAATTACTATATATATATATATATATATATATAGCAACAGTGTTATATACTTTTGCTGGTTTATGCCAATTGTTTTTGAAGAATGTTCAAATCTAGAGAAAAAAGCTAGCTAACCCTAGCTAATGATGTCACACAGCCTTAATTTCTGGTTTGGTTTTATAGAAAACAGGGCAGCACCAAAAATGCTTTATTACGTTGTGTTTTATTAGACTGCACAGATAAGCATTATAACAGAACCCAAAAATGTATTCAGCATGATAAAAAAGCACTATTGTGGTTGACTATGGCATAATAAAAGCTCTGCTGTTTTTGTGCTGCAATGAGCTTACGATCACACAGGATCTAATGAAGATGACAACTTCCATGGCGATTTAACTATGCCTTTGTTGTGAATATGCACCCTCTAGAGATGAAAATTACATACATTACATCTTACAACTCAAAAAAATTATTTTAGGGCTAGTATTGAAAACTTAATATCCAGAGTAATGCTATAATTTGTCTTAGCGACATACAATATAGGACTCGTGCTCATTTTTAGCTCTCCAGTTTCCTTTTCAACATAACACCGCTTCCACAGTTTATATATTTTATCTTTGAACTTTTATTATATTTTCACCCACATAAAACTGAAGTTCGACCTTTATAGTAAAAAAAAAAAAAAATCAGAAAAAAAAGTTATTAGAAAAATATTTCACATTTTTGACTTACTACTTCTAGGGGGGATTATATTGATTAATTTTCTGTGCAGCACTGACAATACATTTCTGTAAGCATGCACATGTTTCTGTGTTTGTATGTGAGAGAGTGCAGGAGAAAGATAATATGTCCATATCATAAAAACAAAAGCAAATTTCCACGGAAAATTAAGGATATAGTTTGTCATATATATATCCTGTCTTTGTTATATTTGCTTGCTTGCTCTTTGCCCTTGTGGGGGTTTGATTATTTTGTTGTAATGACATTTAAAAGGATTGTAATGCAGTCGAAACATGCATGGAACTGCTTTAGCTGTGTGTTGTCCTGAAAATGACTGCACATCTTAGAATGTTCATTAAAGAATCATTCATCTCATTCAGCTCTCTAGTATAACAGAATGTTACCTTTCCTGTGATGTCATTAACAGCAACATGAACAAATATTGATGCTTCTTCCATTCCTTCTAAATAGACATGTCGATAACCTGTGGATCAAGAAAATAATATAAGGCTGAGTGATTGATTTATACTGTATTTGGCTGTTCAATAATGTCACTGGATTGACATTTAATTACCTGGCATCATGCTTTTAAATGATATGGTTCGCTGCCCAATAAAGTCTCGTCCAATTGGATCATGATCCCAAACCATAAAGCGCACTAAGGCAATCTGAGGCATGTGCAGCGTAAACACTAGAGTCTCCTCCCACGTGGGGTTAAAACCTGATCATATGACATTGAAACATAAACATATTTTACAATTGAACCAGTAATTTACTAGATAACAAGAATACAAAGAATACTTAGACAACAAAATACAAAGTGTGTAAATATCTGTTTATCCTTTTAACTTTCACAAAAATATCAAATTAAATGTATAGGAGAGTAAATATTTTGTGTATTATTTAGTACTTAATTAATAAATTATGACTCATCGGCCACTTTATTAGGTTCACCTTACTAGTACTGGTTTGGACCCCCTTATGCCTTCAGAACTACATTAATCCTTCGTGGCATATATTCAACAGGGTACTGCAAATATTCCTCAGAGATTTTGGTCTATATTGACATAATAGCATCACACATTTGCTGCAGATTAGTCGGCTGCACATCCAAAATGCGAATGTGCCAAATTCTGACCCCACCATCCGAGTGTCGCAGCAGAAATCGAGACTCACCAGGCAAAGTTTTTCTAATCTTCTATTATCCAAATTTTTGTGAGCCTGTGCGAATTGTAGCCTCAGTTTCCTGTTCTTAGCTGACAGGAGTGGCACCCGGTGTGGTCTTCTGCTGCTGTAGCCCATCCGCCTGTGTTCAGAGATGCTCTTCTGCATACCTCTGCTGTAACGAGTGGTTATTTGAGTTACTGTTGCCTTTCTATCAGCTGGAACCAGTCTGGTCATTCTCCTGGCATCAACAAGGCATTTGCGTCCACAGACCTGCCACTCACTGGATATTTTCTCCTTTTCGGACCATTCTCTGTAAACCCTAGAGATGGTTGTGCGTGAAAATTCCAGTAGATCAGCAGTTTCTGAAATACTCAGACCAGCCCGTATGAGACCAACAGTCATGTCACATTCAAAGTCACTTAAATCACATTTTTTCCCCATTTTGATGCCCAGTTTGAACAGCAGCAGATCGTCTTGACCATGTCTACATGCCTAAATGCATTGGGTTGCTGTCATGTGATTGGCTAGTTAGAAATTTGCATTAATGAGCAGATAGACAGGTGTACCTAATAAAGTGGCCAGTGAGTGTACATTTTTAGTGTAACAATATTTCATACACCTTAAATATCATCAGCTATATTTATACCAATAATCTTCTGATGACCTATCAAATGACTCCAATGATTCCAGTGTAGATACAAAATTCAAATATTAAATCCTTTAATAGACTTACATGCAAAAAAAAGTATTTTAATTTGATATGGAGCTATAAATATATTAAAAAAAAAAAAAAAAACGATTACAAAACTCAAAAATGCATTAAAAAAATGTTCAATACATACAGGGCACTAAAACAAAACATACAACAACCATTTTACAGGGACCATTAAACTAACTGCAAGTTGTGTTAGCATGATCCATCTTAGTACTCACCATTGTCGTCCACTACTCTTGTCTGTTGTTTATTGCAATCAATGGGCAATCCAATAATCTCCACTTCAACAAAGGGATCTATGATCTGAACAGCAAAACATTCTATCTCAGACTGCTTGTCGTGTATCATTTCCTATTTTTATTTCAGTATAAGTGCACTCACCTCTCCTCTGTCCCCTAACATGGAGTCTTTTGGCTTGGGCAGTTGCTGGCCGCTAATAATCTTGAGCACTAGCTGAGATTTCCTGTGTCCCGGCAAAGGGTCTTCCAGCACTGGATTAAAGGCACCTGAGGACAACCATTATGTGTGGTGAAAATTACATTTCAAAGAAAATACAGCATCAAACACCTAGAGAGTCGCCGTCTTACCTTTACACATGCATTTTGGCTTCAGCACATAGCCGCAGTTTCCATTCGCCGCAAATTTGGCCCTGTTCAGCTGCAGCATACGGCCTTCTGTTTGATAGTTGAGAGCGACTGCAAAGATGAAACAACATTTCAAACAAAAGCTCGGCACCACTCTGATGTAAAAGAGGCAGAAAGCCATTTTTGCCAGTGGTGATCCTCCATCGGCGTTAAAAATCAAAGTCATCACAGTTTCACTGTTAATTTAAAGAAACAGGCTTTGATGATAAGCACCCAGCTTACCCAGAGCTGATAGGTAGCAGTATATGCAAATTACTTGTAGGACATAAATAGTCATATTTAGACTTCACATATAAAAAATATGTCATGTATATATATGCTATATATAACTATAATTGTATATATGTGTTCATACTGTATATGTGTATAGATATGTACATATACTGTATATAGAAACATGAACAAGTGCACTAAAGGAGGACGAGCCTTGTCATATATGGCTCCAAAAGTCTGGAATAGCCTTCCTGATTAGTGATGCGCGGATGGCAGTTATATCCGAGGGTGCTGTGGATAATCCGCGGGTCGAGAAATAAATAATACATTATAATTAATTGCGGGTGGGTCACGGGTGGATGTAGCGGGACATTGCAGTGAACCAGCAAAAAAGCAGAGTGGACTTTACAGAATGTGAAGATGTGACGGCCAAAGTAATGGATGAAGTGCAAGCGTACTGTTCAAACTTTCAGTTAGAGGAGTCATCAGAGGAAAATCTGCTTTAGTTCTGGGAGAAACAAGATCGCTTATTTACAAGGCTGCAGCGCCTCGCGAGGAGAATCTTGTGCATTCCTGAAACAAGCGGTGCGAGTGAACGCTCATTTAGTGCAGCTGGCTGTGTTTTGGAGGCAAGACGGAATCGCCTGAATCCAGGCACGGTAGATGCTATTCTGTTTTTGCACAGTGCAAAGGAAAAGGCCAAGTAAACAGAACACAGCTGCCGTTTTTTCCTGTATCTGTAAAAGCTGAATCTGCTGCTAATAACGAATAATACACGGTGACCTATCATCATGCTTAAAATATTCATTCATTGATTTTCTTTTCGGCTTATTCCCTTTATTAATCTGGGGTGGCCACATCGGAATGAACCGCCAATTTACCCAGCATATGTTTTACGCAGCGGATACCCTTCCAGCTGCAACCCATCTCTGGGAAACATCCAAACACACTCATACACTATGGATAATTTAGCCTAGCCTATTCACATCTAACACACGTCTTTGGACTTGTGGGGGAAACCGGAGCACGGAGAGGAAACCCATGCGACCACTGGGAGAACATGCAAACTCCACACAGAAATGCCAAATGACCCAGCCGAGGCTCGATCCAGCGACCTTCTTGTTGTAAGGCGAACGTGCTACCCACTATGCCACCATGGCGCCCATGCTTAAAACAAAGAAGTAGAATTATTAAAGTGACGATTGGGCTCAGGTTGGGTTCTAATATATATTTCAGATAAAATGATATGTGCGGGTGGATGATTAGTATGAAGCAGCGGATTCGGGACACATTTCAGCTGATCCGCGCATCTCTATTCCTGATAATGTCTCAGAAAGCTTTAGATAATGTCCGAGGTTTGGACACACTCTCCCAGTTCTAAACAAGATTAAAGACCTTTTTAGAAAAGCATACACACATTGCTTCACATAACTGTAGGATGCGTGAGTGTGTTCCACGCGGGTGAGTGGGCTTGACAAACCACCCATTGGACACACTCTTCCTGTCTTAATGTACCAGGCACTTTGTTATAAATACTTCTATGTTTTATATAACTCCTATTTTCATTCATAGCACTTAATTTTTTATTTAATTTTCCCTTAGTAATAAAAACCTTCATTTCAAAACTGCATGATGTGTTTACTTGTGTTTTCTTTGACTAATACTTACATTTATTTAATGATCTAAACATTAAACTGTGACAAACATTTGAAAAAAAAAAAATTAGTAAGGGGCAAATACTTTTTCAAGTACTTCACACCACTGTATCTACATAATTATATCAAACACATAGGATAATATATGTACATATTTGTAATTACAATGGTTGAAAAAATATATGTAATTATAATAATAATAATATAAATTCCATGATTCATTTTTCTAAATGAGTGCAGATAGGAATTAATTCATAATAAATGAAAGAAGAAGCTCATTCGAACCTAAATGACATCCTGCGTTCCAGAAAGGCTGAGGATTGAAGTTACTGGAATCCACACGATAGTTGGAGGGATAAACTCGTAAAAGTTGCCGTTGGTTGAAGCGAACTAACTGTGCAGGCTTCAGCTGGAGAATCTGATTGGTTATGCTTTCGTTTAAGGAGGAGACTTGCCAGCTGGTCATGTACGCTGAAACACAAATGACATTTTTGTCAAAACCAAGTATTTTTTTTTACGTGATTTCTCTTTTTTTTTTTTATTCCTCTTACCTTGAGTTTCGATGTCATGAACACGCACTGACTTGGTGTATTTGACCAGATCAGAGAGGGCACGAGAAAGTCGCATTGTTTTCCTTCGTCTGCATGCATTTACGTAGAACACAGAGCATGACAGATGTACATGGTGTTTCTTATAGTTTTTACAAATGCACAAATCTTTACTATCTATAAAATACAGATTGTAATAAAAATGTGTCCTTTCTTAAATTTATAAGAATAAAACTTTTTTTTTAAATTTAAGTTCCCTGGGCATAGACAGAAGAAAATTATATTAGATATAATAGGATAAATAGCATACTAAAACACATAATTTATGTTGAATTTCACTGTGATTATGTGCCGCATCACATAATTAAAAACGTAAATAAGCAAATTAAATATACACAGTTGAAGTCAGAATTATTAAACCCCTTTGATAGAAAAAAAAGCAGTTTTAAAATTTTTCAAAGACTATTTTAAGGTAAATTATTAGCCCCTTTAAGCTAATTTTTTTCAATAGTCTAGAGAACAAACCATCATTATACAATAACTTGCCTAATTACCCTACCCTGCCTAGTTAACCTAATTAAGCATTGAAATGTCACTTTAAGCTGTATAGCTTGAAAAATATCTAATAAAATGTTATTTATCATCATGGCAAAGATAAAAGAAATCAGTTATTAGAAATGAGTTATTAAAACTATTATGTTTACAAATGTGTTGAAAAAAAATCTAATAATTAGTTAGAAGTCAACTCTATATAATTCATTTTATATATATTTTCTGTATTTATTTTATTTAGAGTAACAAATATATAATGTTTATTTATTTTAGGTTTTGTTAACTATATTCTTAGGTAACAATCAAATAGTGTGTGTATGGATGTTTCCCAGAGATGGGTTGCGGCTGGAAGGGCATCCGCTGTGTAAAACAAATGCTGGATAAGTTGGCGGTTGATTCCGCTGTGGCGACCCAGGATTAATAAAGGGACTAAGACAACAAGAAAATGAATGAATGAATGAATTTTCAATAATTTCTTTTGTCTTTGCCATGATGACAGCTCAAATTTTATAAGTTATTTTGCAAGATATAAGCATTTAGCTCAAAGTGCAATTTAAAGGCTTAAGTAGGTTATTTGGGTTAACTAGAAAAGTTAGATTAATTAGCCAAGTCATTGGACAAAAGCGATTTGTTTTGTAGCCAAGTGAAAAAAAGATCTAAATGCTAATAATATCCACCTTAAAAAATTATGAAAAAACTTTCAAATATATTTTTACAACCAAACTAAAAGAAACAAGACTTTCTCCAGAAGAAATAAAATATAAATAATAGTAAATACTGTGAAAATGTCTGTTTGAATTTTGAATATTTGAATTTTGAAAATAAATAAATAAATCACAGGAAGGCTAATACTTTTGCCTTCAACTGTATATTTTGTATCTCCTGCAATACTCACTTGCCATAGTTGATAACCTGTTTATCGTTAGCGCTTGCGATTTCTGGCTCAGTATCAGAGTCACTCAGGACGGGTTTCTTTTTCACCTTGACCTGTTTCTTCTTCTGAAACACAGATAGACAAACATCAAAATGCTAAACATTTCTGCATTTCTTTTCCATAATTTTACTGGTGTAAAGCCATTTGCAGACCTTGCGCCTGAAGCTGCCCATGAACTTCCTCCGTGAGCGTTTCTTTGATTCATCTGCCATCTCTGGAGCTCCTTCTGTGGTCTGTAACCCAGAACACTTTTTTCTTGTTGTTTTTTTAAGCTTTCTTTCTATTTTTTTAAACATTCAAACACAATGACTTATACATTTGGTCCAACAAACTACAATAAACAATAAAATATACAACATACAAAAAATATGCAGTACAAAATTAAAATAATAATAGATAAATACAACGAGTAAATAATAATAACATAAATCATAAAAAAAATAAATACATAAAAATTTAAAATACTGACCTTCAGTTTTTATCTAAATTAGTCTAAAACTGAACTATTTCCTGTAGAATTTATGTCTTTAAAATAATCTACACAGTATGAAAGGTTGCCAGATTTTACAGAACTTGTCTTCTTTCTTTGTTAGGGGAATCTGATTTTCTCCAGTTCCAAATGTTTCATTACATCCCACATTAGATGTATATACAGTTGAAGTCAAAATGATTAGCCCTCCTGTGAACCTTTTATTCTTTTTTAAATATTTCCCAAACAATGTTTACATTTTTCACAGTATTTCCTAAAATATATTTTTTCTGAAGAAAGTCTTTTTTGTTTTATTTCAGTTAGGATAAAAGCTGTTTTAATTTTTAAAACCATTTTAAGGTCAATATTATTCGCCCCCTTAAACAATATTTAATATTTTTGATTGTCTACCGATCAAACCAACTTTATACAATGATTTTCCTAATTACCCTAACTTGCCTGATCAACCTAATTAACCTAGTAAAGCCTTTAAATGTCACTTTAAGCTGAATACTAGTATTTAGAGAAATGTCTAGTAAAATATTATGTTCTGTCATCATGACAACGATAAAAGGAATCAATTACTAGACATGAGTTCAGTGCTTACCATAGGTAGACCTTACTTGGGCGGGCTGCCCAGGTATATTAAAGGTGAAACATTTTTTACTATTATTAACATCCTTTTACACTATTTTGTCTCTGCCTAACTAAGTAGTGGAAAATCTTCTCTTGTTTATTTATCCGCTTAGTTCTGTGTGCGCGAGACCTGTCAGCACTCCCACAGACTTTAAATTAGTCCAGCCCGGGTTTCTAAATCTCCTAAAATGTCCGGGATTCAACTTTTGCTTACGCTTTTTAAAGCTTATGTGGGTTTTTGCATTACTCTTTTATTAAAGACTACTTTCCCCTGGTTTCACAGCTGACAGCGAGCACAGCTCGAGACAGAGAGAAAAAAGTAAATAGTAGATTCATTAATCTAAACGATTCAGAAAAACTTTACTATATGCTCGGAGAGGATGAAATGACTGAACTAAACTGGCTGCAGAATGTATGTTCACCATTAGTGGTCAATCAATGCATTTGCCTTACTTAAACAATCTACAAGTTTTAATCTTGTAATTATTCATTCATTCATTTTCTTTTCGGCTTAATCCGGGGTCGCCACAGCGGAATGAACCGCCAACTTATCCGGCAGTTGTTTTACGCAGCGGATGCCCTTCCAGCCACAACCCATCTCTGGGAAACACATCCATACATTCTCATTCACACACATACACTATGGACAATTTAGCTTACCCAATTCACCTGTACCGCATGTCTTTGGACTCTGGGGGAAACCGGAGCACCCGGAGGAAACCCACGCAACCACGGGGAGAACATGCAAGAAATGCCAACTGGCCCAGCCGGGGATCGAACCAGCGACCTTCTTGCTGTGAGGCGAACGTGCTATCCACTCGGCCACCGTGGCGCCCATCTTGTAATTATGAAATTGTTTAATGAAGTTTTTATTCCTTTTTCTGTCATTTATTTTTCATTTGCTGATTATTTTACAAATTTGTAGATGTTAATATATTACATAAGCTATTTTATATGCATATCTAAAATGCTTTGGCATTCAAGTTTGCTTTGAACTTGAAAGAGAGAGAAAAGCAGATTTCACACGTCAGTGGATGCACATGGCTCCTGAATAGCATAAAAATAAGAAACATAGTGTATTTCTTTTTTATTAACTTTAACCCATTGAAAAAGTGTATAACAATGTCATAATAAACAATTATTGTTCAAAATTAAATTATGTTTTGTTTGTCGTATTTAGTTTTTTACTATATATGTGATGTGAGTAAATGATTTGTTTCAATCTGGCTACCACTACAAGTATATTTCAAACCTATGGGAAGCAGTAGAGTTAATAAAACTATTATGTTTAGAAACGTGTTGAAAAAAAATCTTCCTTCTGTTAAACTGAAATTGGGGTAAAATATTCAGGGGGGTTAATAATTGAGGAGGGCTAATAATTTCAACTATATGCAGGAGCAACTTTCTATTTCCAATTTAATAATAATAACCTTTGTGCAAATAGACTGACAAGGGGAATCATATTTTGTTCTATGCTGTTTTTAGCCATCTCAATCTTGGTAATGCCCTGAACTCCAATAAGGGGATCTGGATCTATTGGCTTTTGACATATTCTTGAAAAATAGAACACAGAGATTTTTTTTTTATGTAAACACTCCAGTGAGGATATAAAGTGATTACAAAAGGAGGAAGCATCTTACATCTCCATTAAGTTGCTCCTCTTCTTCCTCATCCTCTTCTCCGCTGTCTTCATCAGACACATCTCCTTCTTCAGCATCGTCATCAATGTTTGCTGGCAGTTTCTTCCCCTGGATAGCAGCTTGGAGTCAGTGTGTTCACTAAAATGGTGTACTCTCAAATGCACTCCATCACAAATTTAAACATATTGTCTCACCTTGACAAGTATTTTGCCTTTCAAATCCTCTGGAGACGGCAGACGTCTGGACTCGTTTGGATTTATATTTGACAGGTCCACTTTGTCCTGTAGCACTTCCATGAGGTATTGAGCCATTTTCTTCTGCTGAGGCACAGTGCAGTGGTTCTCTATAGAGAGTATCACTGGGTATCTGTGAGTAGATAACACCTGTTAGATTACAGTGATTATAAGAAGAACATTATATTATATTGTGTTATATCAGGGGGGTTTAAATTTAGGGTTTTTTATCTTTGGCACAAAAAATTGGCTTTAAGGGCACCTATGATGAAAACCAACTTTTGTAAGCTGTTTGGACAGAACTGTGTGTATGTATAGAGTGTCCACTGTCGTATTGAAGTAATATAAACCCAATAAGTGTCCTTTTAAAAATTTCCTGACTTTAAAATAGGACCTAAATCCCAGTGACTTTGAGGCAAACTGCAACGTGACGTGGGATGGCAGTTTTCCCCGCCCACCAAATTGATTGACAGGCGCGATGTTTCTATAATAACAAGTATGCACATGTCCACAGAACATTGGAAACTGGGGTTAAAAAGTTTGTTCCAACTCTCTGTTATTTTTATGTTTAAAACGTTTTTAAAACAGAGCAAGTTTGTAATAGACAGTAAAATTGCTATGTAATTCTTAACTAATTAAATAATAAATAAATAAATAAATGCTAATATGTGTGTGTGTGTGTGTGTGTGTACTGCAATCAGCATTTGTGTGAGACTCATCATGTCAGAAAGGCTTGAATAAACTCCACCACAAATACATGAAATGGTCCTACTTGGTATTTTTGACTAATTAGTTGTACTTCAGTTTCATCCGAGTCTGTCTCTATCACTGACGGCTGTTTATCTGACAAAACGCATGATGAGAAGCAGACATGCAACTGGCAATGGTGGGCGAGGAGAAGCAGCTTATTTTCAGTTAACTACTTCTACATTTCAGCTACGGTATACTCAGACACCAAAATGGGCAGATTCTGGAGGCTATAATAAATAATCTGATGGGTATTTTGAGCTGAAACTTTACAGACATATTCTGAAGACACCAAAGGCTTATCTTACATCTTGTAAAAGGGGTAAAATAGGTGCCCTTTAAAGAATATATGTAAAAAAATATGATGGATAACAAGGAGGGTTGGGCAGAATGACATTGAAATGTATTTTTAATTAAAATACCAAATTCCTTACATTTAAATATATCAGAATAAACCGCGGAATACAGCAGACACACCAAGTATTAAAAAATAATGCTTTAAATTTAGTTGTATAGACATAAACTATAAAATATAGCCGACATACCATGTCAAAATACAATGCTTTAAACTAAATTGTATCAAAATAAGCTACAAAAAATACAGCAGGGTTGCAGCAGCCATATCATGTATCAAAATACTGTATTGTTTTATTTTAAAAATACTAAAAATCATGGCACTCTGGGCTTGTCGAAAGATGAAACTCAGTCAGAAAACTAATGTTTTCACCTGTTCTAAATACAAAACACATTGTTTGACCTTTAAAATATCAATTTATTTATTTATGTGTGTCCCTGGACCACAAAACCAGCCTTATGTTGCAATGACAATAACAAAAATCATTGGAATTATTTGAAAAAACTATGTTCCATGAAGATATATATCATAAATATATCAAAACTCAATTTTTTGTTAGTAATATGCATTGCTAAGAAGTTCATTTGGACAACTAATAGGTGATTCCCTCAATAGTTTGATTGTTTTGAGCCCTCAGATTACAGATTTTCAAATAGTTCTACAGGTTTCTAAGCCAAAAACTATCCTATCTTAACAAACATTAATGGAAAGTTTATATTTATTCAACTTTTAGATCATGTATAAATCTTAGTTTTAAAAAACTGACACTTATCTCTGGTTTCGTGGTCCAGACACACATTACTTACTGAGTTTTGGCAAATGCGTATTTGTTGATTGTCTCAACAACATCCTTAAAGAGGATTTTTGAGGTAAGCGTGTATCCATGATGCACAATAGGTTCACCATCCGGACCATCCCAGCAGTCAACTAGACATACAAAGACAGACAGTGTCAGCTGAATGATAACATATTCAATAGGGCTGCACAATATTTCACTTCAGCATCGATATCGCAGTGTTTAAATCCGCAACAGTCACATCGCAGGATCTACGTCAGTTTAACGTCAGATTTAGTTTATTCATCCCTTAGGAAATTTCAGTGGGATTATAGTTAACTGGGAATCCCATTGTGATACAAGTTTAACCTTCATAGAATAAAAGTTTTTCATTTGCTTAATTGCTTTGTTTCTAAAGGAATAGTTCGCCCCAAAACCCCAAAATCCTGTCATCATTTACTAGTCCTTCACTTGTTCCAAACCTGTTTGAGTTTCTTTCTTTAGTTAAACACAAAAGAAGATATTTGAAGAAAGCTGTAACCAATCTCATAAAGCTTTGAAACCACATGAGGGCCAGTAAATAGTGTATAAATGATAATTTTGAGTGAACTATCCCTGTGTAAGATTTCAAGTGCAGTTGGACCATTTGTGTATAAGAAATTGCAACATTCGTAGTTTTAACGAAGATTAATTGTATTTCTTTTTTATACAATGAAGACTATACAGTCGCCACTAGTTTGCTAGGTTCAGGTCTTGTGCAGCTTTACATTCAGTGTTTGGACTTTCACCAGTGAAAATTAAACCACACTGAACTCAACTCAACTCTGAAAACTGGACTGACAAATTTTCAATTTACTGGAACTTCTAAGCTGCTTTGACACAATCTACATTGTAAAGGCGCTATAAAAATAAAAATGACTCTCCACAAAACCCCAAAACACAGTTTGTTTCATTTATGCAGATTAAATGTCCTACGAAATCAGCCCTACAATTATAAAGTTATGAATTCTTTCCAACATGAACTATTGAGTCATCTGGTGAAAGGATATTCATATCGCAATATATTTAGCAAAAAAACAAAACATTGACGTGTCCATTTTGTCCAATCCCGTGCAGCCGTAATATTCAGTTTAATAACTGTAAAAACAAATGCTAGAAACATTTTTCTACCTTCCACACAGCGGCAGCCCATCTGAAGCACATACGCATACATGTCAACCCGAGACTGAGACAGCAGCTGATCTCCAGTCAGGTAAGTGTTGTGCGAAGATGCGATGTAGTAGTTTGTTAGAGGCTGGGTCATGTCCTGATTTACTTGATAGTGTTCTGGGTTGAAAATGTCTCCTGCAGGACTGCGCATGTAGTTGGTGAAACCTTGGAAAGAAAGAAAAAATAAGTAAGAACGAATTTTAGGACTACTAAACGCACATCATGATTTTACCAAGTACGATGCGATCCTGGATTAACATCTACATTGATCCTGGAACATCATTTTTGTTTGAAAATGTAATCCATATCTATTTCCTACCCCTAAACCCAACCAACTGTAAATTTTTCTCAAAATCAGAGGGGAATAATAGTTGGATAACAATCATGTAGAAGTGCATAAACCTAACCGTAAACCTAAACGTAACATAAACGGTAAACATGTCTCTTAATTCTGATTGGCTGATTGGAATGTTGTTCCAAGGATCAACATAGATGTTAATCCAGGAACATGTCCTACTTGGTGAAATCAGGTTGGCAATACTGGCACAGATGGAGCACAGGAAGAGTCTCATACCATCAATACCCAGCACCACATGACTTTGGTTTTGAGAACACGGCTCAAACTGGTTTATGATCATTTTGCAGTATTCTTTGGTCACATTTACCATCTAGAGGGAAAAAAAGAACATCGGCAATTTTAAAAGGACAGTTCAAGTGACAGTATATTTAACAAATAACTGTGTGGCGATACGCAAAATGAATCACACCAGCCTTTTGCTCGCTTTCTAAGAAACGCTGCAGGTCGTTCAGGTCCAGGTGCTCTTTGTGGTTGCTGTAGCTGATCATCAGTAAATAAAGATCTCGGCGTGTTGAGATCAGCTTGTAAAAGTTGCAGAATTCCTCAAATGTCAATGACCCTTGGTTTTCATCAGTGTCAGCCTCCTGTGAATGCACATTTATAGAAACATAACTTCACACACATTTCATAAAACGTAATGTGTATTTTTGTATAAGGGTTAAAAAGTCATCCGCCGTATATTGTAACTGTCAAAACCAGTCTATATGAAAACAAGCTGTCTGTGCATCTGAAACTGTAGTAACTAGTTATATGCTTGAATGAATCTGCAATACACTTGATGATTTCGCTATAGTAATTTAGGGAAAATTTGGTCCAAACAGACGAGCAAAAACATTATAGAATACTTCTTATAAAGGTTATTTAACTAAAAGTGAGACTAAAACTATTGGTTAAAAACATAATAAATAAAAAACTAAAACTAAGTGAAATTTCCAACAGTAACTGCAAAAAACAACTGAAATAACATAATTCACTCATTCATTTACCTTTGGCTTAATCCCTTATTTATCAGGGGTCGCCATGGTGGAATGAAAGTCCAACTTATCCAGCAAAGTTTTACACAGTGGATGCCCTTCTAGCTGCAACCCAGTATTAGGAAACACACATACACACTCTCGTGCACACACACACTCATACACTACAGCCAATTTCGTTTACCCAATTCATTTATGCTGCATGTATTTGGACTGTGGGAGAAACCAGAGCACCTGGAGAAAACCCACGGCAACACGGGGAGAATATGCAAACTCCACACAGAAATGCCAACTGGCCCAGCCAGAACTCGAACCAGCAGCTTTTTCTTGCTGTAAGGGGACAGTGCTAACCACTGAGCCACCACGTTACCCCAATAATAATTACCAAAAGTAATAATAATTTTCAGAATGAGTAAGGACTCATTCTGTGGTGGACGATCTGCTGCAGTTTATGAAAGTACTTGATAGCACTTTTGCAGATAAACACATTTGCTTTATTTGACAAAAAATATAAACTAAGCACATTTAACTACATACATGATGTTTAAATCGAAGATGTTTGTCATAATTCTTCATCATTTTTACTTTTAGCCATTTAAGTTGTATTTGTGTGGTTTTGGGCTCAGTGTCTGTTCAAACTAATATTTGACATTTATAACAAAGAGGTTTTACACAAGAGTTAATATCAATTGCAAACTCGGCTTTGGTCACACTGGATGTGTTCTATTAACTAATTACTCATTCATTCATTTTCTGTTCGGCTTAGTCCTTTTATTAATCTAGGGTCGCCACAGCGGAATGAACTGCCAACTTATCCAGCATGTGTTTTACGCAGCAGATGCCCTTCCAGCTGCAACCCATCAGCTGAAACATCCATACACACTCATTCACATACATACACTACGGACAATTTAGCTTACCCAACCCACCTATAGTGCATATCTTGGGACTTATTGGGGAAATAATTACTAGAACTGTAACAAAATACACAAAAGTCAAATAGAATTGTTCACAAAATAAAATCTAAACAAAAACTCACAAAATCATTAATGAAACAAACTACACTGTAGAAATATATGACAAAAACAAGTTAATCAGCTTCCAACTACATTTTTTAAGTTATACAAAGTTTAACCTTATATTTTAGTCAGTTTGATTGATATATGATGAGATGACTAGAAAAGTTAATTTGATTCAATGAAAACATTTTAGCAAGATTTTTTTTACAATGTAAAACTAATAAAATATTTACAGCAAATTTTTAAATAGTATCGAACCAAAAACTACATAAAAAGTGCGAAACCATAATAACCTTGATACATATTACAAATCCTGATTGCAAAAATGATTTGACCTTCAATATATTGTGCATTCGGGGTGGCTCAGTGGTAAGCACTGTCGCCTCACGGCATTAAGATCACTGGTTGGAATCCCGGCTGGGTCAGTTGGCATTTCTCTGTGGAGTTTGCATGTTCTCCCATGTTCATGTGGGTTTCCTCCGGGTGCTCCGGTTTCCCCCTCAGTCAAAAGACATGCGGTAGAGGTGAATTGGTTTAACTAATCTGGCCATAGTGTATGAGTGTGAATGTGAGAATTTTTGGGTGTTTCCTAGTACTGGGTTACTGCTGGAAGGGCATCTGCTGTGTAAAACATATACCCCTGATAAATAAGGGACTAAGCTGAAGGGGGGATAGTAAGGGACTAAGAAAATAAATCAACTAATAAATAAATATATTGTGAATCCTTAGAAGAAACCGGTTCATTCTTACCCCTATAGTGTGCAGAGCCTATTCAGGAATATCATGATTGCAGTTGGCAAAAATATAATGCATAACTCATAAGTCAAGTGTAATGTTTTTGCACACATTAACAGACTGACACTGACAGACACTAAGCATATGTTGAGTTGAGTTTTTTAGTCGATGTTTTGTTTGTACTTTCAGTGAAAGTAGTGTGATGGTATTTGTTGCAGTAGAAATGCATGTCTCCAGGATTAGAGGCGCTAATGTTAAGACCTCAACCAGTTTCAGACAAGGCCATCTGTTCAGAGCGAACCATATGTTCCATACTCACTCAGAACACTCATTGGCATCTTAGCTAATGGCACTCTTCTAAGTCTTTTAAACCAATATAACCTGCCACAGGACATTAGTAAATAGTGACATTTCAGACAACACTGATGTTTTGAAGTCAGCAGAAACAGACTTCTCAAAATACCAGTTAGCAGAATATGTTTGACGTTTTTGTTTTTCAATTTAGCATGGTTTACTAGTAAGTGGCATGTGTATGCAGACTGCTGAGTTGATCTGGCATACGCTGTTTTAGAGTTTGGGGTTAACAGGAATTAAGAATTTAATATTTTTATTCAGCAAGAGTGCATTAAATTGATCAAATATGACAGCAAATACATAATGTAATTTATGTAATGTCATAAAATAATCAATTCTGAAAGCACAGTGCAAAGGTGCAGCATGTCATTTTTGCAGCTGGATAGTGGGTATTTACAACAATAAAATGATGAGTGATTGAGTGTGGAACCATGGGAGTTGTAGTCTTCATCACATCCTACAATACTCCAGCTGAAATCACGTTCATGAATGAGTTGAAGTATTCAAAGCTCATTATCATGGTAGTATGAAGCAAAGTAAGACTGAAGCTGTTGAAGCGCAAAAAGAAAGCTGAAGAAAATGCTGAAGAGAGATGAGCACAATGTGGTAGGAAAACAGCAGAGTCTTTATTATACCCCAGTCAACAGTTTCCGGTTCTTCTGGACATTATTATGTGGAGAAAAGGCTGATTTATCATACTAAATACAGTCAAAGACTATACAGTACACAAGACGTGTCACTTGTATACGTTTGAATGGGGAAAAGTGTAACAGTCAATATGGCGAATGAAACCCCGCCTTGTAGTACAGGAGCCAATCAGCGATCGCTATATGGTGAATAAAGCCCGCCTTCTAGTACATGAGCGTTCGCTATAGAATGACAATTCTTCGGAGGAGGGGCTTAGACTAGACGTGAGTTTCTGCAGACTTTATGTGATACGAACATTTAGAAACGAGACTTATGGGACAGATGTTGTTTAATTAATTATTGGTTATTTATAATATTTAATGTAATCATAATCTTGGCAAGTAGTTTCGGAGAATTTGATGTTTCCCCATTCAAACAGAATGCCCAAGCATACTGCCTTAGAGGCATTTCAAAGATGGCCGCACAGTGAAATGACTTGCCTTAAAGGGACTTTGATACAGTTTAGGGTTTTATTATAAACACAACTTATTAAAGCATCTTTGGTGGTTCCCTATTTTCTATAGTTCCAAACCGAAAATTGAGGGTGTGATATCATTAACAAATGGTGGCTGAGAGAGCTTAACGTGCTGCAATTTAAGAAAACGTGCAATTACAAAACAAAAACCTGCAAGCAAACTGAGAAAAGATGTTCATCCGTTTGACAGCACACATGCTGCAAATCCTCACACCGTAAACCCATTTAAAAAAAAAAAAAAAAACATGCTGCATTTTCTCACAACGCAAACAATTTTTGAAAACGCGCTAAATTTTCTCACAACACTTTCAAATAGCTTATAACATAATGGAAATGTTTCAAAAGGACTCTTAAATGTGACAGACCCGGCTACTTACGATAAGGTTATTTAAGCTATTAAAAACAAAAGACAAGGGAATCAGGATGTTAAAACAAACAAACACAAAACTGACCTTTCAAAGATCACCTACAACTTCACTGAGCAATAGTCACGGCACAGCGACATCCGTCACTTTTGTTCCTCTTGAAACATTTCCATTGTGTTCCGATGTTTTTGCAAGTGATGTGAGAAAATGCAGTGCTTTTTTTGTCAAATTGTTTGCACTGTGAGAAAAATGCAGTGTGTTTTATTAATTTGTTTGCATTGTGTAAAAATGCAGCTTGTTTTTTTATGTGTTTGCGTGGTGAGGATATGCAGCATGCGTGCTGTCAAATGAACGAAGATCTTTTCTTCATTTCCTGGCGCTTTTTGTAATTGCATGTGTTTTCTTAAATTGCAGCACGTTAAGCTCTCTCATCCACCATATTAACATGTTGACACAGCACCTTTTTTTGAAAATAAATTTTCAGTTGCAACAATATTTTACATTATTGCCGTTTTACCTATTTTTGATTAGAGATCCACTGATATGGATATTTTTGCTGATACTTTAAGTAATAATCTGTATACCAATATGATCAAAAAAGTCAATAAAATCAACACATTGCCACCTTCGCTCTCAAAAGATAATCAGGTCCCGATGAAGATGATGCAGGTTGAAAGGTTGTCCAATTAAGTTTATCTTTTGAGAGCTGAAGTGGCAGTGTGCTGATTTTTTTTTGACCTTTTCTACTGTGTTTGGCTGGATCGAGCACCTGTCTTTAAGATTTTTCTAGAAGTGTGCACACTGATGTTTGTCTTTCTATAGACCAGTATGATCACCAATATATTGTGCATGCCTGTAAGTGATCAAATACATGCAACCTTGGAATAAATCCCAAATCAAGCAAGAAACGCAATCATCAAAATCTTACATTAGCCCCAAATATTTGTGACTTTTAAAACAGTATGCTAAACCAAAAACCAGAGTCTATTAATGTTGAAGCTACTCAGTTTTTAAACCAAATCAAGGAATGATATTATATTATAATTTGGAACCTTTTTCTTCCTTCTTTCATTTAGTTTTCTGCACAAAGACACTACATTTAAATGTGGAAAGCCAGTATGTCAAAAAGTCTTTAAACAAAACTTGTGAATTGTGCACCATTTTAGCAACAGCCAATGAAATTGCTGCCTTTAATATTGTATTTGCATACAGGACTACAATCCAACAAGATAAACATATATATGCAAACAGCAGGCATTAAATATGAAAACTGCCAACGTAACACATCTAAACTGTGCACGTAGTTGTTTAAAAAACTGTGCAAAAATTGCGTAAAAACTGAGCGTACATGATCACATTTCACACTTTATTGTTTAAAGACTTCTTGGCCCGACTGCTTTCATAATGTATTCTGACAAGTTGTATAATGAAACGTACCTGGAACATTTCTCTGACTTTCTGCTTTGGGAGGTTCACATTAAGCTTGTGAAGCAGCTGCAGAACTTCTCCAATGCTCAGATTCCCATCTCCATTTTTGTCTGCCTCTGAAAAGGTCTGTCTCAACCATTTGCAACAGTCTGTAAGGAAACCTCCACACACAATACAGAACAATTTGCACAAAACTGAACCAGGCCACATGAGGGGGCTGTGTGTGTATTTAGTCTGTCTCTCTGACAGACAACCCTTCTCCCTCAGAGGACACAATTAAAAGGATATTGATCTCGCGTACGTTGCCTTTTTGCCAGACTGTCCTCATCACTGATGCCTGCCAGGAGGTATTTAAGGCCAGTGATCCAGGTCCGCGCCTCTTCTCCATTGGTGGAAACCAAGTCAAGAGACTCCACATGGTCTCCATGGTAAATACTGAAGCAGCAGTTTGGATCAAAGTTATTGCTGGCAAATCGCCTGAAGACCTCAGTTCTCATTCCCTCACAGACCTCATGGATGGAGTCTATGGTGACTGAATAAAACAAGAACAGTGAACGTTTGATCATTTTTTCAGTGACTCTGCAATTTGCTAAAATATAGTCAAGCCCCACATTATTCATACCCTAGGGATGATCATTTCGACCTTGACTGTATATCACATGGATATTGTTTCATATTATGCTCTATTCTTTATTTTGTGGTGTCACAAAATACATTGTTTACGGTTATACTTTTTCATAATTTATGAAATATACACTCACCGGTCACTTTATTAGGTACACCTGTCCAACTGCTCCTCAACGCAAATTTCTAATCAGCCAATCCCACGGCAGCAACTCAGTGCATTTAGACATGTAGACATGGTCAAGAGGATCTACTGCAGTTCAAACCGAGCATCCGAATGTTGGAGAAAGGTGATTTGCGTGACTTTGAACAGGGCAGGGTTGTTGGTGTCTGACTATTTCAGAAACTGCTGATCTACTGGGATTTTCACGCACAGCCATCTCTAGGGTTTACAGAGGATGGTCTGAAAAAAAATATATCCAGGTAGCGTCAGTTCTGTGGGTTTTGTTGATGCCAGAGGTCAGAGGAGAATGGCCAGACTGGTTCCAGCTGATATAAAGGCAACAGTAACTCAAATAACCACTTGTTACAACCGAGACATGAAGAAGAGCATCTCTGAACGCACAACACGTCGAACCTTGAGGCAGATGGGTTACAGCAGCAGAAGACTACACTGGGTGCCACTCCTGTCAGCTAAGAACAGAAAACTGAGGCTATATTTCACACTGGCTCACCAAAATTGGACAGAAGTAGATTGGAAAAACATTGCCTGGTCTGATGAGTCTCGATTTCAGCTGCGACATTCAGATGGAAGGTCAGAATTTGGCGTCAACAACATAAAAAGCATGGATCCATCCTGCCTTGTATCAACGATTCAGGCTGGTGGTGGTGGTGTAATGGTGTGGGGGATATTTTATTGGCACACTTTGGGCCTATTAGTTTGAGCATTGTGTTAACACCACAGCCTACCTGAATATTGTTGCTGACCATGTCCATCCCTTTATGACCACAGTGTACCCATCTTCTGATGGCTACTTCCAACAAGATAACGCACAATGTCATAAATTGTGAATCATCTCAGTCTGGTTTCTTGAACATGACAAGGAGTTCACTTTACTCAAATGGCCTTCACAGTCACCAGAACTCAATCCAATAGAGCATCTTTGGCATGTGGTGAAACAAGAAATTCGCATCATGGATGTGCAGCCAACAAATCTGCAGCAACTGCATGATGCTATCATGTCAATATGGACCAAAATCTCCATAATATTTCCAGTACAATGTTAAATCTATGCCACAAAGGATTAATGCAGTTCTGAAGGCAAAAGGGGTCCAACCTGGTTCTAGTAAGGTGTACCTAATAAAGTGGCCGGTAAGTGTAAATATATTACACACCATTACGGGAATGCAGACAGAAACATGAATAACAGTATTGTAAGAAAGTTGCAATCTTGAAAGTACAATGTTTACATTTAGCATTTTATTCATTTATTTTTATGTCAGACCTGTAATCGTTTATTTTAAAGCTGTTTTATGATTTATTCATATTTTTTTCCACATTTTTAATAAAACATTTGTCCATATGTTTAACATAAAATGAGAAATATGATCACGTGAATGAGTACATTTTTGAGTATATACTTTAAAATATAAAAGAAATAGTGCTTTACATGTGGTCAATAAATATAAGCCAGTAATTGATTGATTGGGATATGAGATGACTTAAACTGTGTTATGATGTTTTTGTCATATCACTCAGCCATAGTGTGTACTTGAACAAAGCATTTTTAATTAACAAATCAATCTTTGTAGAAGACATTGCTGTAAAAACACTTTCCAGTCTTGATGCTAGCACTCAATGCTCAATAATAAAGCAATGAAGTGTAGCTTCAAGTGTTTTTAGCCTCATACTAGATATGCTAATATGCACTTTAATGTTGATAAAACTTAGAAAACATACACATTGTAAATGCACAGTCTTTGTCTTCTTGGGAAATTGAGCAAAAACACAGATTAATTAACAATAAACAAACAATATGTTTACTGCAGAATATGAATTTGCCAAGTGCATTGAAAAGGTCTTTCCTTTAATAAGCAGAACAACAAATGAACATCATTCAACACAATGAATGTACTGTAATATCAGTCAATATTTTTGTGATGTTAAACTATTTTACACCCACCATCTCCATCTTGCAGTATGATGTGATCATGTGACAAATATATTGAGGTCATGTGATATTTGATCATGTGAACTCTTGAAAACGTTTTCTGCCTTTTCTAACTACACTCTATTTTCTAATTCTGTTTGTTTGTAAATAATGACTACTTTTTTACATGGTGGATGCATTTCATATAGTATTGACCTTATTCTCCCTGTGCGAGCAGGCGCTGCCATTTGAATCTTTTTGGCTCAAGACTTCCGGTCTCATTCACTTCCGTTCATTTTTAAATGTTAAAAACAGCTCGTTTTGCTGCTTGATGTTGCAAACTGATATTTTCTTATTATATTATTCTACTTTGTCTGTATAGTCATGCAAACACTTGTTTGTAGAGCAAGTAGATTGACCGTTTTCTGCCGTTTATTATTCCTAGTCATTTCCACTATAGGTGACTGAATCGGAAGTTCTAAAACAATGGCAAAAACGAGCGCACTCCAGCAATGAAGAATAAGGTCAATACAGAGTAAACAAATTTATGCTTTATTTAATTAAACATTTTTTTCATCACTTTGGATTTTTGCCATTGAAAATGTGCAAAAACCACAATGCTTAAACAATCAAAAGCACCATAAAATTGTAATCAAGTGTGGATTATGTCAAACTGTTCAACTCATAAACTATTATTATCATTATAGATTTATTTTTTCTTTCATTGATTGATGTATGCATTTGTTTATGGATTCATTTATCCAGCGAGCAGTAGGCTTGTATGCCATTAAAGCTTCAACATCTCCACTTTTTAGAAGAAATACATGAGTTGCAAACTGATATTTAATGCCCCATTAAATGGCTTAATTTATTGTAATAAGCACATCCCGCCAGCACATGAACAGATTTCAATCTCACTCACTTTTTGCTCTCTCGTGTTTCCTTGAAGGCCTCCAGCGGATACAGGACTTGTGCTCATCTAGATAAAAGAGGCGCACCAGAGCCTTGGATTTTCCTCTCAGTTTGATCATTTGAGAGCCGGCCTGCATGTTGCACATACATCTCTCCACTGCAAAAGAGCATTATTAGTAGTAGTATCTGGCTGCAAATGCGATATCAACACACTGTAAAAAATATATAAATAACAAGTCATGACAACATATGCTTTATTTTAAAGTTAAACGTAATGTAGGTAGAAATGAATTGTAAATGATTCAACTTAAGGTTGACTTAAAAACAGCCACCCATTTTCTACAGTGTACTAGGAGTTTGCTTTCAATACACTTCATTTCTTTACACTGACAAACCTTTTATTAAGTGCACATGCAAGAAAATCCTCTAAAATGTCAGTTTAACTGTCCAGCAGACACATCAAGTACCTTCTCAATCAGATTACACAGCTGCGTCATACACACACTTACAACTTTTACTCTACACAAAGTGTTCATTCTATCCCCTTAACCCTACCCCACCCCTAAATCCAACCCTCACAGTAAACAATCAGCATTTTTACATTTGCATTTTCAATATACATCATTCTGTGGGATTTATGAACCCTTTTCCTCATGGGGACGAAAGCAATGTCCCCACAAGGTCAAAATGTACTAGTATTGCTGTTATAAATGTCCCCACAATGTGAAGATTACAAGGCACACACACACAAACAGACACACATACAGGTTAGTAAAGGTGTGTACCATCTGATGGCACATATCATTGAAAGTACAATAATGAACTCTTACAAGAACGCGGTCTTATAAACATTAATCAAAGTAATTTGCTTAAATTGCTACAAAACATAGATAATATTTCAGGATTTACTAAAGATTTACTGCGTTTATTAGAAATGGGTTTGAGTAAAATGTTAATATTTGTTTTATTTTATTATGTGAAAACAGTTATTGGTGGTTTCATCTACTGTGGCAACCCCTGATTAATTCAGGGACTAAGCTGAAGGATAGTGAGTGAATGAGAAACAGTCATTTAGAGTATTTCCTTTAAAAAAGGACAATTTGCCACAACACAATACATTGAAAATCAGGGTTATTCAGCAATTCATAGCTGAAACGCTATTTCTTCAATGTTTCTAATATGTCCGAATAAATCAAATACATGTCGATGTACCAGAAGTCAACGAAGGTTACTTTTATCGGTCACTTCAGGGTATGTTTTCAAAACGTTGCTTTGGAGGAGCGGATCAAGGACAGAGAGGTCATGTGACGCAGCTACTCAGTCTAATCTCCAGGGATTGTTTGTTTCCATATGCTGTGAGGTGCGTTTCTTACAACGGCCAATCATTTAGTACACACTCATTTCACTCACAGTAACACTGCATAAACTACTAAATTACTGCTGTAAACATCAAATTCAACATAGTAGTATGGAAATATTAAAGTGCTGGAAAGTGGCTGATTAAAATCAAGCAATACCATTTTATTCTGTTGTCTGTCAATACATTTTTATTCTGTCGTCTTTTATATTCTGTCATGATTTAGCCAACTCAGTTGCCATTGATTGGTTTCCATATAGCCCTTTTCTTCCAACAAAAATGATGTCAATGATGTTTCCAAGTTACATGCTTCAAAATATCTTCTTTTGTGCTCAACATAAAAAACTGTAAGATACAAAAGTTTGGTACCAAATGAGAGTGTGAGCTAAACGAAGTTTTACTTTTTTGAGTGAACTATCCCATTTAAGCACCCTTACGTGTCTAAATGCTTACCAATCTGGCCCATTCTCCACTTCGGTGAGGCGACGATGCTTCCACCTATCCAGAAAAACTCTTCGGCCAAACGCGAAATCGCGGCTTTCTGCCACAGTTTGGGTGAAGTCATGATGGACGGAGAGGCCGATCTGAGATTTACATTGGGTCTCCGGCCGGGACTCTGGGGCCTCCGGGCAAGCGACGGTGAAAACAAGACCGGAGAAGACGGTGCCATTGCTGGAGATGAGTTCATTACTGCGGGACACTTGTGTGGTCATAACCTGGACCTGTGGGCATGTTCCTCCGTCCGGTGGTCACTCATAGGGTCAGCTCTCGTCCGTCCAGCGGGACAGGTGTTACTAAAATGATGAGCCGACACTTCTCAGTGTGCACGGATGCTTTAATTCCAGCTGGCACCTCTTCTGGACTGATCCTCTAAGCGGCTGACCCTCTCTCTGGTCCATTGATGTTGAGTTTTCTTCAGGTATTCTTCAGGGGTTTTGGTTGCGGCTGCAGGTTTTCGGGTATCTGGGACGGGAAGAGCCGAGGAGCCACACGTGTCAGCGGTCAGTAAATCTCTAATCCAGGATGAGGTGAAGGCATTACTCGTAGGCTACTGGGGGATTTTCATTGTTGGTGGATGTATGGACTTGAGGAATAAGGATAGATATCAATATTTTTGTTTTTCTAATGGGACTAAAGGAAACATGATGATATTTTTCTTGGTTTCACAATTAAATGTAGGCTATATTAAACTCATATTGTCGTATTTTTAATGTTAAACCATTGTTCTTATAATCTTCGGAGTAGGATTAGCTGCTCCTATAAAACGGCTAATTATATGTTTATTTGATCTAGTGTAATGTTATGAATAATTTTATAGAATTCATTAATTATATGACTCATAATTTTTTGTATCCATTAAATTAAATATCAGAATTGTAATTATAAAAAGTATACTTCATAATAATTGGATTAATTACAATTTTTTTAACAGACTCATGTATGCAATGCAAATGCACATTTGATTTTACTTTAGTCCATATATTATCATCACATCACCAACACTAATTAGAACACTTCATAACTCTTCTATTTACATTTTATTTAACTGTTTTAACAATAACAATTCAAATTATTTTATTTTTATCAGATAAGCTATTTTTTAGTGCCTTAGGGTTGCTAAGAACCAGTGATAATTGGTTAAAACTGATATCTGCTAAATAAAAAGACAAATTCTTCAAGTATTTTTTTTTTTAATCTTGTCATGTAATGTGTATTTATATAGCACATTTATTATGTATGGCCATTCACCCAAAGCACTTCACAGTCATGAGGGGAGTGGGGGAGTTCTCTCCACACAACCAGTGGCAGCCACAGGATAAAGACGCCAGTGCGCTCACCACACACCAGCTATTGGAGAGTGGAGAGACAGTGAGAGTGGATGGCCATTACGGGTAAAGGCAGATGGAGGGAATTTGGCCAGGACACCGGGGTTACACCCCTACTCTTTACGAGAAGTGCCATGGGATTTTTAATGACCACAGAGAGTCAGGACCTCGGTTTAACGTCTTATCCGAAAGACGGCGCTCACTGACAGTATGGTGTCTCCCTTCACTAAACTGGGGCAATAGGTGCCTTTGCTGGCCTCACCAACACCACTTCCAACAGCATCCTAGTTTTTCAAACGTGGTCTCCCATCCAGGTATTGACCAGGCTCATCCCTGCTTAGATTCAGCGAGTAACGCTCTTGGGCTTCAGGGTGATATGGCTGTGATCTTGGTTCATAAATAAAGGATGACTGTTATTATAAACAATATTCTCTTAAATGATTCAGTATTTATCATTCATTCATTCATTTTCTTTTCGGCTTAGTCCCTTTATTAATCCGGGGTCGCCACAGCGGAATGAACCGCCAACTTATCCGGCATTTTGTTTTACGCAGCGGATGCCCTTCCAGCCACAACCCATCTCTGGGAAACACATTCATACATTCTCATTCACACACATACACTATGGACAATTTAGCTTACCCAATTCACCTGTACCGCATGTCTTTGGACTGTGGGGGAAACCGGAGCACCCGGAGGAAACCCACGCAACCACGGGGAGAACATGCAAACTCCACACAGAAATGCCAACTGGCCCAACCGGGACCTGCCCCAACCGGGGATCGAACCAGCGACCTTCTTGCTGTGAGGCGAACGTGCTACTCACGCGCCACCGTGGCGCCCCAGTATTTATCAAATATATAAAATCAATACATAATTCCCTCCATTTATTTAATCCTAAATAGCAACAAATGTCAGGAAAACACAAGAATGGTTGATTTTGTTTAATGATGTTATTATAGGTGGGGGGAGAACATTAAAACAAGTGACGAAAATGACCCACATCAAAACCAAAACTATGACAAGACCCTGAACACAATGCACATCTCTAGTGTTGACGCATGAGAACATCAAGAGGTTAAAAAGTGACACAGGCAAGCAGACAGATCTCCTTATAGAGATGGCTGAAGGAAAAATATACCCAGAATAAATAGAGCGATGGAGAGGTTAGCATATGTATTACTGCAGGTTTATTCAAGACAGGGGAGATAAAAGATCATCAGAAATAATCTTTACAGTTCGTCAGTCACATTTCTGATTCATCTCAGAAAGCCAAACTCTTTGCTTTGGTAATTATATATAAAGTGATTTCCAAAGGGACTGAAATTATTCAGAAATATAATGATCTACAACTTTGTTCTTGTTAATATAAGGTTTTTTATACAGTAAATGCCCTCTAGTTGAAAATATGATAGGAGAAATTCATTTTCGCGTTACATTATTTCATACATACAGTCTATTGGTTTGGAGCAAAAAAAAAAAAAAAAAGCATTTAGAGTGAAATGTAAAGCAAGCTATCATATTTACATCTTTTTTTAAATGTTTCAGTGGTATTCACATCTGTAACAAATGTACGAAAAACGGTTTTATTCAATACTCGCTGTTTGAGATCTGAAAAAACAGAGGGCTTCAAATACACAATACAACTATCTTTTCTTAAAAGTGCAATTCTTTTTTTTTTGGTAGAAAGTAAAAAAATATATATCCTTATTTTCTATATAAGTAGAAATGTTATTTTCTTTAACAGCTTCTTTTTTTATACCTTAAACAAGCCCTAAAAGGAGTGACTTACTGATTTCTGTCACTTCATTCTGATTCTGAACCAACAAAACATTCATTTTACCCACATAATGGAGCGTGGAGTGATGCCGTTCGCTTAGACTGTTTAAAATAGCGCTAATTAAAGCAATTAATACTTGATACTGAAGTTCAGGACAGAGGGTAAGGATTCATCTCATATTGATCGACGTCAATACTATAGGGTTTTAAGTACATGATAATTAAAAATACCATAATAAAAATGAACGTAGGTTTATAATAAAGCTTTGCTGCACCATAGCACGGTCGCACATGCAAACTATTTCAATACAACAGCCAAAACAAACCAAAAAAAGGTCAAATGAAAGCGAGCAAAAAATGATAATGACAACACTGGTGTGCTATGTATAATTCTGGCTTGTAACACTTTCTAGTTTACAGAGTCTCGGTGGCACTAGCAGATCGTTGGCCTGCTACTGTCAGCGCAAAGTGAATAGAAAACACGGTCGGTTCCCAAATATTCTTCAAGTATCTTCGCGAATTTCTTTTTAAATAGCTTATAACAAAATAATTTCCTTCGATTAGCTTTGAGAAGCTAACAAGAAGGCGAGTCCGTTTCACGCGTTGACGTTTCCTTTTTCCAGTTTCTTGAGTTCATGATTCAGTTCGTTTTGGTAAACGTACGCTGTGAGTTTCTTTCTTTATCATTCTTCTGTGCTGCAGTACGTTTTGTTTTTTTTCATGAGGCTTTAGAGGCGTCCTCTACTCATCCTCAAATCAAAGTCTTGTCGGCTGAACTCATTAGTGTGAATGTTTAAGATACATCTTGATCTCCTTCGGTGGGCTGTGTGTTGGCCTCCGTCTCTGCTTTGTGGCCCAATTGCTCCTGGAGCTCTTTGACGACCCGCTCCAGGTTTTGTCGGGCGTCCCGTTCTTTAAGCAGATCTTCTCTCAGCTGCTCGCGGTCCACTTCTGCCTGCTGGAGCTTCATCTGCAGATCCTCAATCTGGTGGAGAGAATGACAAATAATCTTTTAGACATCACCGGAAGAGTAAGGACGAGGCTGATTTCCTAATTAATTGGCGATTTGATTCCTAGATTACGAGCAATTATCTTGAAGTCTGTTTTCAACTGATGTTTAATTTAAAAAATGGACTACACTACATTTTTAGCATGTCTGGAATCTGCTAAACTTCCTGCTTTGTAACTTTTGAAATGAAATAAGTGTCAGCTTTTGAATTATGTCTGTATTATAATACAAATGGAATAATAATATAATCTAATAATTTTCCCAGTGGTTGCAGCTGGAAGGGCATCCGCTGTGTAAAACATATGCTGAATAAGTTGGCGGTTCATTCCACTGTGGTAACCCACAGTGCCCACAGTAATAAAGGGACTAAGCTGAAATGAAAATGAATATAATATAATATAATAAATGAAAATAATATAAAATAATACAAATCCTGAGCCTAAATCTAACATTCAAGCATTGTAAGTGTAAAACGATGTTACTTGTTTACTTTTTACATTACCATAAAGAATGCCTGGGAATTAATATTAACTAAAAATTAAAATGTAATAATGTTGCAATTTTATAAATATATATAATCTGAAGTATTAATCTGTGCTCATTTACATATTTTTCCCCGTGTCTCTCTGCAGTTTTTTTATTACCAAAATAAAAACTCTGGTTTAATGTTTGAAAAGCAAAAAAAAAACAAAAAAAAAACAACAACCATATTTATTAGTTTAGTAGTTTCATGTAACGAAAATAAAAATAAGTATTAATATAATTATATGAATTAAATAAATAAATAAAATACTATTGAATAATATACTCTTTTTAACAAACAACTATTTGCTGTTCCAGTTTGTTACTTGCTGCTTTCTTTGAATTTTTAAAACTCATTAAAAAAAAATCTATGTTAAAAAAAGAAAGAAAAAGAAATAGTAATAAAAAAATTACAATAAATAAATAAATAAAAAAAAATCACTGAAAAACTTTATAACACTTTTATTAAGGTATGCTAACTCGTTCATAGCTTATATATTTGATCCATATAACATTCAACAGGCCATTATTATATTATATTATATTATATTATATTATATTATATTATATTATA
>CAIGQQ010031349.1:1408413-1446426 GCA_903798035.1 Danio albolineatus
ATATACACTTTTCATACAAAGTTCCCAAAGAAGGGGTCTGCTCATGTTTGCCTGGGTCTTAAATAATGGGCCTGCCTAAATTTTAATCTGTGTGCTTTAGTTCTAATGCTAATGCGCAAGCAGTTAAGTGCAGAAAGACGATTAAAGTCTCACTGCCTACCTCTCCAGCACACCAACACAAGAGCCTCAAAATAAAGAAGACCATAATATCACATATCAGCAAGAAGGGCTTCAAGAAGGCCACAAGCCTTTGACCCAACTCTAAATAAAAGGGTGATATTCCCGCCCTTTCTCTCTGCAGTTTCTAGCCGTCCCTGTGCGCAGAGGGTGGAATGGCTGGCTGGCTTTGCCTCTCGTGCCTGAGTGATTGACTGAGCAGATGGGGCTTTAGTTCCTCTAGTGAGAGTGTGGACTTCTGTTAGCAGCTGTGCGTCTCACTGAAGAGCCCCTCCCGACTCTACTAACAGCAAGCTAAACCTCCTGCCTGATGCGAAGAAATTACAGAAATGGAGCAAAAATATTGATGGTAAATCAAGACGAGGAAGCCACCAGAACTGCAAATGCAGACAACATCAGTATGTTATACTCTCTAGTGCATTTTGAATTCGGTTCCATTTCGCCAATATCTTCCCAGCTTATTTCTACCAATTCTATACTTACCAGAAGAAAAGGAAAAATTAACATAAATGGGCCTTGACATGCAGTTTAGTTATTATGTTTCCACCCCATCGTATAATGTTTAAAAGGCACATGCATCAAAGAAATATTTGCCACATACATGGAACGCAACCAATGTTTTTTTTGCACTCACTTGTATGTAATACTCTAGCCAGCGATCAATCAGTCATGACAGCTAAATAGAGCAGGACATACAGGATATGTGTTCTGTCAGGGAGTTGCTTTGGTTCATCAGACACTGAATACACAATCACTCCCCCCCAACAGCAACACCTAACCTCACACACCCAGGCACTCCAGAATGTGGCCCGCTTTACAAGTATGCCTGGGTGCGCGTACAACATGTGTGACGTAAATTTTGTCGCCAGAACCAGTAAGAGTATCCTGTATGTACACTGCTTGATTTTAGTGCCAGTGTATGTGACGTAAGCAAAGCCCACACACTTGTGCATTGATTTGTTTTTGACCAACTTGGTTTGTCTGTCCATTGATTTAAAGTCAGAAAAGAAAAGGGGAAACTTAGTGCCAGTGTAAGGAGATTAACCTCAACTCTTTTTTTTAAACAAATATAAATTCTGAAGAGAGAAAGCGCGGACACTGGACAAGGCAGAAGAGCGTTCGACTGTACAAAATCTGATGCATAGTTGGTATTTATACTTTGCTGTGTTGGACTGAGAGCATTAGTTGTGATTTCTCCACCAAATAAGGTGTGGCGTCATGTTTATTTGAGAGGGTGATCGGGGAGTGAATGCCAAGGGGAGGTCAGAAGGTTTCAGGGTACGGAGAGGCTGCTGAAGCTGTAAAACTCCTGCTGTGAAACGGTAGGGTGAAGTTAGGGTCAGTGTTTAGGGTCTCAGCGATGTCACAGCACCTTCACTGTGTCTGCTCTGGGATGGGGAGGGGTGCTGTGGTGGTAATTGGCTCAAGTGAGGCTATAAATCTGTCTGAAATTTTACTGCTTCCAACCACCCTTCGGCATTCCCAACCCCTGACGCCATCTAAACGCTGACGATCGACAACACAAAGGTGCTGTAAAGACAGCGCAGACATGCTTCGTGCAACTCCATGAGCAATAGCATAAGAGCGTGCACCAATCCAGGATGGAGACCATCCCTTGGCCTTTCGCAGCATGTCCATTTGAGACTGCGGCTAATCACAGCAAGTGGACCTACAGTAATGGAAAACATGCCAGTTTCTGTGAAATGCTCTCAGTGCCCGTGCATTTGCGAGGAAGGCAGAGAGGGGAGTGGGCCCTATAATTAAGGTTTGATACGGCCAAGGCTGGGGATGGATTATTTTAGTTTGTTCTGCTTTTTACAGTCATTTTGAAAGCCCAATGTTCCCCCAGCATTCGTCAAAACAAATATAAGTGCAGCAGAAAGGAAGTGGAAGTGCTAATGGATGTCGTAGAATGACAGGAAGCATTATAAACAACAGGAGAGAAAAACAGTGGATTGAGTGGTGGAAGGAAAACCAAAAAACTGAAAAAAGAGAGAACTGCTGTTTTAAAAGTACAAGAAATACAAGTTTGGAAGTGTATTATAACAAAAAATGTGAACAACTGTCAAGTCTCTAGGCATGGACTGGTATATGGTTCTGATGGTATGATAACCTTGTATAAAAATATCATGGTTTTTATTGTGATTGCTGCTCTAAAAAATATTCTTTTTAAATGTCTGGGTAAAAAAAAACAGTTTTTTTCCAATTTTAACACAATATATTTTATTTTCAGAAACTTTAAAAATATTTTGTTACAGCAAACATGTCAGGCTAAATAATTAAAATCAATAATAATTCAAATAATTGACTTCTGCTGTCTTCATTAGTGTCAAAAACACAGATTTCTTTACAATTTAAAACAGCATCTTTGGAGATGTTCTCTGCTGAAGATACTGTTGTCCTTAAAACAAAACTAAAGAAAAACCTTACATATACCGTAGGAAGGGTATAGCAGAAAATTCTGGTGGTTTTAAAACCTTCACTTTTCATAACCACGGTATACCTTGAAAAAGTTATCATCCTATGCCTACAAGTCTCTAAATGGAAGCTCTGCATTTTGGAAAAATCTCTTTTCCATTAGGTAGTGTATGTACATCCACAAGGAACACTCAGCGATTAAAGCTCAGCTTAATAAAGCAGATGATTACATAAAGAGATTAATCGCGAAACAGAGAGGCTCATTCTTTCTTAAAGCAATGAAGACGCACGCTCACACTTTCAGTACAAGTAACCAAATGGTGAAAAACCTTCAAATAAAATCTAGGATGTCTGTTTGATTGATTAAAAACCTAAAACCAAAAACAAATCTGTCATCATTTACTCATCCTCATATCATTCCAAACCAGAAAGAGTTTCTTTCATCTGAGCAAGACTAAAGATATTTTGAAGGATCCTAGTAACCAAAATACTATGGTTACTATTGAAAAGTAAAGTTTACAGAAGAATGTCAATGACATAAGGGTGAGTCAAACGATCATGGGGTTTTCATTTTTGGATGAAATCCATTTAACTTCACAAAGCTACAGAAAAGACCAGTTTTGATTATCCACATTGGTTTGGAAGTTTAGCTGCTCGGGACATCAGCATCTGAAGTTCAAAATCTAAAGCACAACCTAATCTGGTGTACCAGCTAATGCTAGTCAGCAGGAATTACATTATTCAGCTCACTTGACGTGCTTTGTTAGTCTGAAAATTCCTGGAAACTTCTTTTTTTTTCCTGGACCATTTTCATTTTACAGTGCTCCTCTGAATCTGAAAGGGCCAATGTTTTTCTCCATAGCAACCGCATAACATCTTGAGCTCAGCTCTGACTCAACCAGCAGAGCACAACAAAATACTGAATACGCCATCTCCACTCCGGGGCGTTCTGAAACCAGACCCTCTCAGAGTTTTGCTCCTGCAGCTAACATTAGCCAGGCAATCTTCTGGACAATTGTTAAAAGAACCCCTACACCTGACAACCATTAAACATGTACTTTTGCCAGCACCCTGCTCCCAAAAAGCCAGTGAAGTTGTGAAGTACCTTCATTTTACCCAAGATTGCAGAAAATCTGGCTTTGCAAACATGTGCCAAAATGGCTGAAGGTTAGAGTAGCTTACTTGTGAGTCAGTGCCAGCTCATGTCTGAAACACAGGAGAGACGAAGATACAGGCCAGTGTGTTATATAAATGTCTCATGAGTGCGCTGTGTGTACGTTCGCGGTGTTTCGAGGACACACTGCTCTGTGTTAATTTGTTCAGTCTGATCCGGTCAGAGGGATTAGGGCCCGGTGCTCCTGTTCTGAGCCCTGCCTCAAAAGATGGCCTAGGGTTAGCATGTAATCTCCCAGCTTTCCCAGCAACCAATCCACACTGACCCATGTGGCCTGTCCACTAACAGCTGAGGGACATTTAACCATCTGCGTCTGCTCTTACGTCTGGACGGCATTCTATACCTTATAAGACCAACTGCTACAACCTTTACCATGCACGTGTACTGGTGATAATGAGGTCCCATTTAACAAATCCAAATGCTTTATATATATATTTAAATATACTGATTTAAATAGGTTAAATGTGAAAGAATGGTTGAATATATGGACATTGGTTAAGTTGTTCTTTTATAATTAAGAGCATTTCATGAGCATTAATGCAAAAGTAATCAAAATAAAAACAAAGTAAATGAGAATGCACAATTGAATGCTCAATATAAAGTTAAACAATGATGAATTTAAAAAAAACATAATGGTAGATAACTGACATAATAGTAATGGTTTCTGAATTGACAATATAAGCAATTATATTGAGATATATAAAGATTATCTATTTGTAATGTTCTAAATTGACCAAAAGAGATCTATGTAAATTTAACTTCATTATATATGCAAATATGTATATTTAATATGATTAATCTTATTGTTGTTACTCCAAGCAAAGCATCTAATAGCTTTACTGGAGGAAAATGGAAAGGCCATCTATTGTATAGTGCAGGGGTGCTCAACCCTGTTCCTGGAGAGCCACCCTCCTGCAGATTTCGGTTGCAACCCATATCAAACACACCTGCCCGTAATTATCAAGTGCTGTTCAGGTCCAACTGAAATCTGCAGGAGGGTGGCTCTCCAGGAACAGGGTTGAGCACCCATGGTATAATGGATCAATAATGTCCTTCTGTTTACCTATAGAAACGACTTCATACATGTTAAAGGCCAAACTTACTGTTTTTGAGAAAATGTGGACATCCTTTATTTATCTTATTTCAAATTCAAATTTCAGCTATTTATTAAATAAAACAGGAAAAGACGAAATAAACTGACACTGACTTGGCCTATTTACCTATTCCCCCATTTCCAAAGATTTATTTAAACAAACCATTGTCATATTGATGTTTATAAGGCTGGTGCAAGTCTTATAGCTGATATGTATATTCAACAATGTCTTCCTGATGTTTTATCTAGAATAATCTGTTACTAGTTTAAACAGCCCTTTTCCTTTTTGATTTTTTATTATTGCTGTTTCAAAACAAAGATGTAAATTTGATTGTGATATTATATTTTGTTATATTTATATTACATCTCAATAAAAAGATTGTTAAAAAACTGTAAAAAAAAATAAGAAGAACCTGTTAACAATTAATAAGAATTTTCAAAGCTTTTATTATTTTTTTATGCACATACTATTTGCAAAATAATGTATTACAAACAAAACTTGATGAAATGTTGTATATTTAAAATGTAACAATCTTTAAACTGTGAATGCATTAAACCAACTGAACTTCCAATGTCACCATTTCAAAAGAGATGAGTTGACTAAAAATGCTAAATTGTGTTCTGTGTTACTGTATAAGGCCATGCTGAACTGGCAGCCAGTAAACGAGCACACACACACACACACACACACACACGCACACACACACACACACACAGGGCGAACAGACACCAGTATGGCAGCAGGGAGGGGAGGCTCTGCTCTGCTCAGGAACTCAATAATAACTTTCAGCAGTCTAGCCAGGAGGCTGGAGGCCCAGACTGCGGCTGTTCCATCCTCCAGATGGCCCTCCCTCCGCAGCCCTGGGCTCCTCCCTCTGCCCTGGCCTGTGTCTGCTCCACAGGACTAATGCATTTTGCAGACAGCCTAGAGACTTAAAGAGACATAAACCGCATTTTTCCTCCCTGAATCACTGCTGTTGATGTAACCACTAACTCAGAACAGAGATCATTATTTCCAGCCGTTCATTCGAAATCTCCCGCTCTCTTTCTTATTACTCTTTTCCTCTCCTGGAAGTCGGGAGACCTCAACGTGACACAGGAAAAGTGAAGGAAAGAGACGGCCTGAAATATGTTAAGAGCCTCTCAATAAATCTGGGGCCAAATGCTGGAAGCGCAGCACCCTCCGAACGCGTCTTTGATGTGCAGCTCACCGGCCTGGAGAAGCTCTTGTCAAGTGCAATCAGAGGTCCTGGCGTCAAACGCATTTGAAGTCATTATTATGATAATTATAAGGGGCAAATCCAATAGGCATGATCAGACAGCGCTGGAACAGAGCAGATCCAGCTGTTGGGAGTTAGGATGTACACTTCTGCCCGTAAATCAACAGAGATTACATTACTGCTGTCTGCCGGGCAGGGGATAATGATGGATCTGAATGCTAAATGCATCAGTCAGAGACAAAAGCTGCGTGCGGGATTCGTAGTGAAGTGGGAAGTGCCGTCTGTCTCCAGCAGACCCTCTTTCAGGAAACATTGGCGCTGTAAACAGGGGGGAATTTAGTTTTGCATGTGCACAGACATGCTTCAGGCATCACAACATGTTTTTTAGGATTGTCTGTGTTGTGGTAGCTTACAGTGTGGGTCGGATATTGGAACTGCTGTGACATCATTCCGATCAAAATCAGGCCAAAATATAAATTCTTAAGAGTTTTTCTTCAGTTTAAAACAGCTTACCAAAGCAAACTTTTTTGGAAAATTCTGGAAAATACTTTTGAGCTACTACTGGTCTACTACAATGATGCATTAGGTGGGTATGACAATGAGTCTCTGCCTTCTTTGACATGAAAATCTAATTTATACTAATTTATATAATACACTACCTGACAAAAGTCTTGTCGTCAATCCCAGTTGTAAGAGCAACAAATAAAAACTTGACTTCTCGTTGATTGTTTGGAAAAGTGGCAACATCAACAGCTTGAGGTCTCAAGACATTTGTGCTGCCCATTAAATTACAAACAACAGAAGAGGACAGATTCTTCCACAGGAAAGCGCTCCTTATCATTCTTCAGCCTCTACATCAAAGTTTCTGAAAGCAAAGAAGGTCAAGGTGCTCCAGGACTGGCCAGCCCAGTCACCAGACATGAACATTATTAAGCATATCTGGGGTAAGATGGAGGAGGCATTGAAGATTAATTCAAAGAATCTTGATCAACTCTGGGAGTCCTGCAAGAATGACTTTATTAATATGTTTTTTAAGTCAGAGATGTCTGGATGCAGTCCTCCATGCTCATGGGAGTCATACACAATATTAATTATTTTTCAACTGCACCATGACTTTATATTCTATACTGTACATTATAAGTCACAAGACTTTTGTTTAAGCAAAGTCAGACCTTTTACTGTCCTAATTATTATTATTCTTTTCAAAAATCCAGGCGTGATCATATTTTTCTTTTCTTTTTTGGTAAAAACAAACAAAATTTAGAGGTCTTTGTCTTTCATATAAGCCACTTCTGATACCAAACGATCAACTAAAAGTCAAGTTATTAACTATTGTTCCTAAAACTCTGATTTTTTTCAGGTCGTGTATATTGTGCTATATAAATAAACATGACTCTACCTTTACCTTTTGTAGACTTTTTATTTATGGACAACACCAAAATCTGTCATATCTTCTATTGTGTTCTGCAGAGTTAATGAATTTTCTTGGTCTTGTAAAAAAATATTTTTAAAAAAGCTCCACTGAACCAAAGTCTCACCTGCTTGCAGTAGGCGTCTAAGGATTTGAGCAGATTTAACCGCAAATGTCTAACACAGTGTCTACCATCTGAGCTGTGAGACAGCATGGAGCCAGGCGCCCTAGTGAAGTAGAGCAGAATACCACAGCCAGGAAATAATTAAAAATTCAATGGGCTTGAGTGACACAGAAACCTTCAAGGGCGTGCCTGCCAAACACAGTTTTTACTCTTCCACTGTCAGCATTTTTTATCCTCCGAAGAGGATGCTGAAACCAGTGGGGGCCATAAAGAGACTGGAAACTCAACCACGCTCAGATATACTAGATGGAATTCTGACAGGAAACAAAAACAAGGCCAAGAAGTTGGAAGAAGGTCACCATGCTTCCGACTGGATTTCTTAACGAAAAAAATACAAGATCAAATGTGTCTTTGCGCCCTCGGCTTGATTTAGTCCCTCTCTGTTAACTGATATTTACGAGAGGGCATTGTTACTCGAGCTGCAGAAGGTGTTAAAGTTGGTTCAGCCTCTGCGGAGGATACAATTTCTGAAGGAATCTGGACTTGATCAGACCTGAAAAGCCCAACGAACAAAGCATGCTTGCGAGATTGTATGTCTGTAAAATATCAGACTGGAATTTAGGCAAATTCCACATTGTATTTTTTGTATAGATTGTACAAACAAATGCCATTTGGATTCATCAAGATCAACAAAAAGGTTTTTTAAATGCACGTGTCAGTGGGGCTGTTTGAAGTTTCAGAGCGAACTGATGAGGCACATGATGACGCATATCAACACAAAACTCATTGGTTGACTCACCAGGGTCCAACTTCTCGCCATCTGCGTGAATCACGTCTGCTGTCCTGCCTTGTAAAATTCTCTCCGTGGCCAGACAAATGCAAAAGATCCCTGCATAAAACCCACTTCCCACCAAATAAAGCTCCAAGGTATTTTAAATGGGAGAAAGGCAATGAACTTCTGACCTGCAACAGAGGGCTGTGGAGGAAGCTGAGGAGCTCGGGGGCATCCAGAGTGCCTTGCCATGTCTCACACTGGAAGGCTGTAAAAAAGCCCCTAAAACTCAAACTTCCAACCCTTTTATGGCTGCCAGATGGTGGGGGAGTCTGTGTGCCCCAGGACCCCTTGTCTCTGGACTTGTCTCCAACTCCAGTAAAACCAGTTGACCTCGGTGAACTGACATTCACTCCCTATCAAGCTATATATCTGTTTCAGTCTGTACAAATCTACCAATATCGCTATGGATATTGATTTGAATTTTATTTTCAGTCTTTCAATCTGAATGTCATTCTGAGGATCTATCCATCCATGCATATCTATATTCTCTATGTACACCCATTTATATATCCATCTGAATGGATGATCCATCTGAATGATGAATCTTATTCATCCACATTATAAATCTATATAGCCATTTTTTTAACAGCTATCTGAATATTTATCCACATTTGCTCTCTATTCATCCATCCGTTCCTATTTTCAGTTTCTATCACAATTTTTAATATTGTTCTGAATCTTGTTATGATTATCTATCCATCTTAATCCAATTTTCTTTCCATCATCTATCCTCGTTTTCAGTGTCAATTTTCAGCATCTATATTCATCTTCAAATTATTTCTTCACGGTTCGCTTACAGGTCAAATGGAGTTTACAAGTGCAAGATCACCATAAAAAACTCTAAACAATCAATCAATCAATCAATACTTTCCTCTGCTAGTTATAAATTCAAAAGATTAGCTGGCCTCCCAACCCCCCCAAAAAACAACAACTGCCATCAGCTCCACCCTTTTACCTCAGCTGCCTTTGCTTTTATTTTCTTTGCTGATGGGAGGCTTGTGTTGTTGTTTATGTCCTGTAATTCAACCTGACCTCCCTACAACCCCGGCCAGGGCTTCCTGGGTCATTAGGGGTGCTGGGACTGTGAGCAATTGAAGTGATAGAGGTTAACACTCTCCTCATTAAGCTGACAGGGCCGTTGTAAAACACAGAGTGGACCAGACCACTCCTTTTCACACCGTCCCAACGACATCAAATGGCATCAGATGGGTCTGTTTTGAAGCTATGTGTATTAGCTAAAACACCTCGAGGTGGCCTCTTGTCAATTTTTAACGCAAATCAGATGGGAAAAAAGCAAAACATAAAGGAAGAGATTGAACCTTTCCTAAGCACGACAACAGAAGGGCAGAATTCTTTCTAATCTAACAGGGTTTGAAACAAGCATTTGACCAGTTTAATCAGCAACATCTGACTGAAGGCAACCAAAGAGACTCATTATCCATGCATTTCCGTGCATTCTCGAAAAGCCCCTTGGGCTTTAATATGCAGAAATATGATTACCAACAGCATGTGCCCTCAGCCTGATCCCTAATCTTCTTTCTAAATTCTTCAACTGTTTGAGCTTAAGTCACTTTCATATTTTTACAGGCTAGCTCTCATTTTGTGCCTCGCTCCAGCACGGTCAGAAAAACTCCATATTCATGAGAAGCTTTAATTGAAAGAAGGGAGGGGAGTCCTAAATTTGCTTTTTGTGTCAGCCAGCAGGGACAAATGCAGCTTCAGCACATTTTCTTCATATTCTCTAGTGGAAAAAAGGAGAGTGAGATGAAAGGAAGAGAGGAAGAAAGAAGAGAGATTATAGGCACTGCACCGGTGGTGCTAAGATGAGCGGAAATCATACATAAAGGCCAGTCTGAATCTCAATAAAGATGCAATCCTTCCAAAAAGACACCTCTTTGGCCCATTTTCAGCAAAAATCAGACAGGGAGGTTGTTTGCATTCCAGGAAACGTCTCCCACTTTCTGCATATGCAGCACTTGGGTTTCCTTGCTGAATGCAGAACACTTCAGCGGCCACAGCTGTCTCAGGTTTTTGCAGTGAGGCCTTCTGCAAGCAAAGCACAGCCAAAGCTTGTCAGGAATTTCAATGAAAATACAGTGCTGCAAATGACCTTGAAAAATTGGCTCTCAAAAGAAAAAAAAAACATGATGGTGGGGAAGCGAAAACCTACTTCGAAATCTGCACCGGTGGGTTTCTTTCACAAAATGTTTCACAAGTTGTTGTTCTTTCTTTTACACCACATGTGTGGGATTTTGTATGAAAACAACTTGCATTTCTGAATAGCCAAGAACGGCCTTGTTAACAACCATTGGTAAAACAGCATTAAAAACGGAGCCCCACTAAAGTGGCCTGTAACAACCCCTCCTCGCTGTGCATGTCCCTGGCAGTTCCCCTCATAAGGTTTCACTTTCCTCATAGGATGAAAATTACCTCAGCACAGTAAAAGCAGACAAGGACTGTGCACCAGATGTGAGTGGAGAGAACGGAGAGGAGGGAGTGCAGAAGAAAGAGAGAGTGAGAGAAAGGGAGACAGAGAGAGTGCAAAAAACATTTGCCTGAAGAATTTACTGCCAACCCCAGAGGAGTCCTTTGATTAAGGGTTCAAGTGGAGTTGCAGGGGTTTCTGGGATATCTCAGGAGCACTTATCCAGCGGTGGGGATGGTTAAGGAAAGAAAGAGGCAAAGAAACGCCATGGAAGCTTGATATAAGACCAACAGGTTTGGCCTCAAACACGTAGGAGCCCCCCAACCCCCCTGTAAGCAAATGCCAGTGTCATTCCACACCCCTGTGCACCTGCCAGGCTCACAAAGGGCCACTTCCTCCCACTGTCTCTGGCCAAGGCCCCTGATCCCATTTAATGCAGCCTGCACCACAACAAAGGGAGATAAATTAGGAAGAAGGCTTGATGATAGGGTGACTAATCCTTTTGGAAAGACTAATTCTATCAGTGGCCCGTACAGTTAGGGCTCGCTAAAACGTGTGAATTGAGCAGCATGCCTAAGCCACAGATTTCTCAAAGTGACAGAAATGCCTCAGCGGCTGTTTTACTGCGTTTGTAAGTCAGGCTTGCAGGGTTTGACCCAGACATTCCTTTTCTATCATATCCATCTAGGTTTTTATTTGTGTGTCCTGCGGTATGCACTTACATAAGACTCCAGACAGAACTAAACATGTTTTTGCCCATAAGGGTTTGTAGACAGGCCCTGCAGGAAAAATAATAAGACAAAATGCTAAAAATGGCCCAAAACCAAACTCTGTGTATATGTGGACTGGGGCTGCACAATATGTCGTTTCAGCATCAATATCGCAATGTGTGAACGTGCAATAATCACGTCGCAGGGTCTGTAATGTGGAGTTAATTGATCAGTTACAAATGTGGAGTCATTTCAGTTTAGCCAAACAAAAAAAAACAACATGAAAGTTTATTAGTTGTGTGTTTTAAGGCCTGTGACTGCGCAAGCATTTAAAATCAGCTTAAAGCATTTGGGCTCAAGGATTTATTGCATTTTGTAGCTTTAACAAAAAAATATTTTATTTAATAATTTACATAATGAAGACTATACAACGTTGTTCATTTGATTATTTTGTTTCTGTGCATGAATATTGTTAGACTCATTTATTTATACCATTGCTCTGTATTTATTTGGTGAAATATCGCAATATAAAAATCGCAGAAAATAAAAATATCACAATGCAAGTTTTTCCAATATCGTGTAGCCCCAATGTGGACACTTTCAATTGGTTAAAAGTGACACCACAATTACTATGATGTTACCATAGATTTCCATTTTAAATCATTGCTGTTCTTTTAAACATCTGAAAATTTGTAAATGTTGCTTGAGTCTCATATCAGCATATTATTTTGATTTCTGAACAATCATGAGACACTGAAAACCAAAGCAAGAGCATATGCTCAGCAAATAGATTGTCAGCCTGCTAAAAGTGCAAGCGATCTCCTGAAAACTGTGGTTGTGACTTCTGAACACCCACTGTATCATGGTCACTAGCAACTGATGTTTGTTTCTGACTAAAAAATGATCACACATTGTGAGGGAATTCATTTCCCATCCATTTTCCCCCATTTGTGGGCTTGTTGACGTCAGTATAGAAGAATGTTGGATGGTATTTGCCACGCCCTCCGCCACTGTGAATGGACAGCTGACCAAAAAGTGACAGTCATGAGCGCTGTATTTTACCAACGGCTAACAATTCATCATGCTGCCAGCATTCCCATTAAGAACAATGCAGCTATAATTTCTAGAATAAATTACAATTTAAAATGCGTCCACATCAGGGTTTTTTTTTTTACATTGCAATTATTTCAAAATGTTACTACTTTTTACTGATCAAATTGATGCATGCATGATTTATAAACAAATAATAATTTAAAAAGAAGCCTAGAGAAAAAAAAGGCCCTTGAAAACCTCATCTGGCAACTGGTCATGAATCTCTCACCTCCCATATGCATACTGAGTGAATCTTTTACAAGCTGACTTCACGTCTACCACACATCAAAGCTCTGTGCGTCAGTCCAGTCACACCATAATCACACATTCCTCACTTCATTCACACTCAACCTCTTCAGCTTTTGCATGCACTCCTCAGCACCACCTCCTCCAAACCAAAGGTCCAGACAATCAAAAGGGCCCTATTGAGCGGTCCGTCGCCCAGGTGAGTTCATGAGTCTACCTGGAGACAGTCACAGATGAGCAAACCTAGACCGCTGTATAGTGAAGCCAATTAAGCTGTTGCTGCCTGAAGGAGCAGTGATTACCCTGTTTATAATGATAATCCGCAAAGCAGCTTGGTTTTTTGTAAGAGAGGGTGTAAGCTAGCAGCTAGCTTTCCGTCCTCCTTGACCACTATAGCTGGTCCCCATTTTAAGACACAGACCTGATAATAGCTGGGTCATTATGGCATCAAAAGCTCTCTATTTCAGGCTGCTCTGCTCTGGCCTGCCCGGGCTCGGGCTGCCCATGTCTGTGGTCACTGGTGGACTATAAATAAAAGCAGACACTGGGTACAGGCACGCTATCACATTGCCCTACGAGCCAGAAAGAGAGGGAGAAATGACACCCCAGCCAGAAAAACTCAACCAGGGCTCAAAATAAGCATGATCTAGAAGTACAGTGACCCTCAAGAATACTAGAGTACTTGTGGAAAGTGCTACAATTCATCGGGATTCTTCAATGAATAAAAAGCATTTGTTAGAAATCAGACCTGCACGATTCTGGCTAAAATGAGAATAATGATTTTTTATGCTTAAAATCAAGATCACAATTTTCTCACCATTCTGTAGATGTAAAATAAAGGTTAACATGAGTAGGCTATTATTATTGTTATTTCTCAACCATATGATAAAAACAACAAAAATTTAGACCTACACTGAAAAAAATGTTGTCTTCAAAACTGTTGCAAACAATTTATTTGTGTTGAATTTAAACAAACAAACTAAATTTAATAATATTCAACTTAATTTGTTTGTTTAAATTCAACCCAGACAAATTGTTTACAGCCACTTAACGTGAAAAAATTGAGTAAATCCAAGGAATCAGCTTAATTTTTTCAGTTTGTGTAGGTCTACTTTTGGTTAAAATGCTAAAAATTTTGCATTTTAAATGGTTAAAATGCTAAATTCTGTATAGACTTGTAATGATGGACTTGAACAGACTTTAAATATGTCCTGGTTGTTAATTCACAGTAAAGCGATGACATCAGAATACAACTATCCATAATTCTGAAGTTGAATTATTGTGTTTGAGACGTATGCTTGTCATTTGTCATTGACATTATTAGACCATTATTTTCTCTGGTAAAATGAGACGTTTGTCATCATCAGATTCCCTCTTGCATTATATAGGTTTGAGTAGTTGTAATGACCGAGCAAACATTTATTTTCACTTTGTGTTTGCTATTAAAGGAAAAAACATATCGAATGCTTGTCGAAATCAGAACTGTAAAATGTGATATGAGATTTAAATGATGTGCGTGCTTTAGGTTTTACCTACAGAGTGCGCTCATGCCATGGCTGCTGTCACTTTCCTGCACGACTCTGCAAGCGATTGTTGTGTGCAACAAACTGAGAGTTATTTACAACTTTATTACATGTTATTCACAGCCTATGCAGGTTCTGTTTACTAAAGTTGACATCATTGGCGTGCATGCGTTCTCTAGTAAACAAACAGTGTGTCAGCTCATGTGTGATTTCGAGGCGTTGAATACATCATTACATTAAGACAGAATTGACATTTTGGGGTTAATTATACCTTATAAATACAGTAGTGACATTTGACACCATTTGGAGGTGTCTATGTTGCTGAGCAACGTATATAAATCCATGTGAAGACTTGTGCGACTGCCTTTACACTTTTCTCCTGACCTTGAAATTATAGTTGGCTCATAGAAAAGCAGAATTAAGATTGTGAAATCGAGATCACAATCTTTTTCTTATTAATCACGCAGCTCTATTATAAAAATACAATTTCTTCTGTAACATCACACGTGTTTGCTGTTTATTTGTCTTTCTAATAATGCATTTTCACCCAAATTAAAATATTATTTTCTTGAAAACAAACTACAGACACACAGAATGAACAACAGATGTAATCACACTTAAGACGTTGGTGCAGTATATTTCATATTGGCACCAGGATCAAAAATTCTAGTTTTAATAAGCAGAATATGCTGAGGTGACTGTCTCCCCTCCGAATGTCCTGCTCACTGCAGAGACAGAGAGAAACAGACAGACAGAGAGAGAGAGAGAGAGAGAGAATGGACGGATTAGGAGCGAGAAAGAAGCCAATGCAGAGCACAACTGAGTAATTGAGGGTGACATGTCTGTAACAACACATCAGGCCGTTTGAATAAAGCTCCTTCTAAGAGAAATGGAGAGAATAGAGAAAGAGAGCGAAGCGATGGAACAGATGCTTGGAATTAGAGTAGCCAGTGAGGGGGTGTCATCCGCAAAAAAAAAAAAAAAAAAAAAAGAGAAAGTGGCAGCAGTTTTGGTACTGGATAAATAGTCCCACACAAACCTCGCTGTGCTGTATAGAGCGAGGAGGCAGCCGTGCTGAATGCGTTTGATATGGGCTCTCGCTCCAGGCCTCGGCGTCGCATTGCTAAAGGCTCCAATAGCTGAAATTTAGTACGTGTTTAACAGCACACCACATTTCATTGTGCTTCGCTAGCATTTAATACCTGATCTCCAGTGCCAAGCAGAAATCTGGCATACACTCAAGCCACTGGGGGAGATGGCTTACAAGAGGTCTGCTTGTTGGTGCCACAGGAGAAGCATAAAAGACCAAGTTTCCTTCTCCCATCTGTATCCTTTTTACGGTCACTTTTATTAATCGGCGTTTTGTTTTTTAAGTCGCACAAAAAAAGTGAAGAGTAACGAGAAAAGCGAGTTCAACAGAACATTCTGAAGCTGTCTTTGTGTTACAATACTTCTGTTTTTTTTTATTTGTTTTTTAAATATTAAATTACATTAGAGCAACATTCAACCAAAACTTTTACGTGAAACAAAAAGGAGAAATATTGAAGAGAGCTGCTCTTTTTTGTGAAATGAGAATAATGTTCTTTAATATTTTAAATAAAAGTGAATTGAATTTAAACTGGTTTTAAAGTGCCACCTATTTGGTACTCATGTATAGTAACTTCGTTAATCCCAAACTAAAATTCAGTTCTCAATGTAACCGACTCAGCAAATCACAAATAACTAATTTGGTTTTCAGGGTCACTGATTCAGACAGAGTAAAAATGTACATTTTATTTTCAAAGTGCCTGTGCAAACTGGCCATATATTTTGCAGTATATGCGTACTATCGCTGAATATTGTTTGAGCATTGATCGCAATGTGTTTATCTGCTATTAGATTGTTTATTAAATATTTAAAACATTTAGAATGTTGATTGTTCAGTTTCTGTACTTGAATGTGGTTGCACTCTCTAGAAAACCTTGTTAATTTATGTCATATTTTGCAATTTAAAATATTTTATGAAGATGCATTGCATAGAAAAAGACTTGATACCAGTTGATCTAAATAAAATCTTTGCGATTAGAGCTATTCAAATCATCAGCTGAAATATCGCAGCAAAACGTTGCAGTGAGTTTTTCCCAATTTCGTGCAGCCCTAATGCATCCTATTCAGATTACAACTTTTTCTTCTATTTACAGTTAATAACCCGTACATATCTAATTAATGCCTGTGCACACTGCACATCAGATACAACAACCCTAACTAGAACTCTATGCGAACAAACATTTACACATTTACATCGACAATAATGACATTGTTGAAATGACTTTGCATGAACATTTTCACATGTATATACAGTGTCAAAAAACGTAAGATTAGCACTTAAAAAGCAGACATCATATTAAAAAAAAGCTGTTATTGTGAAGAGGCAATAACAGAATCCAATCTATGTCCAACCTATAATACATATTCTATCTAAGGGTGTCTACAAATGTACATAAACCATGAGTGGTGCCGCTTTCCCTCTCTATTCGTGTCAACTTGCCACGCATCTATTTCTGAAATCATGAACTTGAGGTACGTTATATGTTAACGACCCGTACAGCTTTATTTTTCTAATTGAGAATGGCGTCGATCGCAACTTCGTCATACAAGACACCTACCGTAATAGACCCTTTTCACAAGCCTGTTTTGGCAAGTTTAAAAGGTAATCATAATCTTAAAAATCAGAATATAAAAACTTTCAAGTATTTAAGATGAACATTTACATGTATTTATGTATGTAGTATATAATCTTTGCTTCAAATTACAAAAAATTACTACATGTGTGAGGCGTTTCTAATGCAGCGTCTATGGGACAGGACAGTAAATTGGACGTTATTCTCCCCTCTGGCTGCCATCATCAGTTCCACACAATTTTTTCCTTTATCTGAAAGTCTTTATAACATCATGGCTGAGTTTTTCTTTTATTATCTGAGCAAATAAGATAAAAATAATATTTGTTGTACACTCCCATTCACTGCGCTCGAAGTTTTCCCAACTATGATGACTTCCGCTACTGAGAAACACAGAAATGTGAAATGTCTATGGTACCGCGTGCAGTGGAAGTCCTTACCAAAGCACACAGTACTGTACTTTAGTGAACTTAACCAAAACTCTCAATGGAATCTTTGAATTTATAAAGCTTAAAACTTTGTCACTACATAAAAAACGTAGACCACACAAGAGTGAGCAAATGATGAGAGAATGCATTATTTTTTGGGTGAACCGCCTCTTCAAGCAACTGCAGTTCCGCTGCATGTTTTATACATCCGACTTGCTGAAGCGTGGAAAAAGGAACATTTTTAAATAGTTGATTCTCACTGACTAGACATGATACTTGATAGCATTAGCCTTAGAAAGCTTGAGCACTCTATGCAACCTCTCCGGCCACAAAACTTTCCGTTTTTGTGAACGCCATCTTGGAGAGCGTTCCAGAAGCATTTCTGAAACACCATGTTGTGGTGGACCATCGCAGCGAGTGGAAAATGGAGGCCTTGCCAGCTGTCTGAGGGCTGGAGGAGTGAATCAGCCTTTCTGGAAAAATCTGAATGTGCCTCATAACCCAAAGCCTCAAACACAGGGAGGGCAAACGCAGGAAAACCTCCATCCTTGCACCACCCAGAGAGCAGAGAGAGAGACAGACTCGCACTCATCCGAAGCCGAGAGGCATAGGGAAATGGAGGTTATGGATCAGGTCATCCTGACATCATCATTTCTTCTCCCTTTTTTGCAAGGCTAGGCTGGAGCCTTGTATTCCACGGTAACACAATCGCCACAAGAAGGCCTGAATACGAGTGTTGCAGAGACTTGTTTGTGTATGTGTTAAAGAGAGAAAGTGCATGTGTGCGTGTGAGCGAGAGAAAGACAGGCGGAATGAGCGGTGAGTGAGCGAGCATGAGAGAGCTGGCACGCTCCCCTCAGCCCACCAGCCAGGAAGCATCAAGTTCTTATTTAGCAAAGGAAGAGCAGCTTTGCTTAGCAACTACGCTGACTCTCCAATCACAGAAGTTTTCTGAATAATGCTGCTTGGGCGTGGAGCGAGAGCCGTCTGCGTGCCTCGGAGGAGTGAACGAGAGGCCACGGGCTGCTTAAAAACACAAAATCCCTCTTTTCATAAAGGCCCAGACAGCTCACACTTCAAAAAAAAAAAAAAAACTGGAGCTTTTTTCCCCCCCTAAGCCTAGTACAGAATCAAATGTTCAAAACCCAGTTTGCTCGTAATTTAATTAAACTGCTGCCATTTTATATACATAAGGAGCCGTTCACCTTCAAATGAAAATTCATTATTTATTCACTTAGGCCTAAGGATATTCTTGCTTCCGTGGATCCTCAAAAACAAATCTGAATAATGTGCAATTACATGAATGAGGGCCAGAGCTTTCAGCTTAAAAACCACTATAAAGCATGAATCTAGTCCATTCAACTCTTGCACTACATTCAAAGACTTTTGCATTCACATGACAAACCAAAACTTGTGTCATGCTTACTGATTATTGTTCACTTCAGTGGGCTATTCAATGGCACTTTGAGACGGCTGGTTAAATTAGAGAACCAGATAAGCAAGAAAACACCACAGTTTAAACTGGTTTGGTGAAAGTTTAAAACACAATGGGCCCATTTATACCTTGCATTAAATGCATTTTTATCAACTTGACTGCAGTTAAATGACACTAAACACAGCTGCAATGAAAGTCTAAAAAACATCGATCAATTTCAGAAGAATCACATCAGATCAGATTGCTTCTGTAGTGTAAACATTCATGTAAACACTCAAACATTTGAACAAAAACATCTAATACCTACTGACCAACATCTAATACCTTTTTCACTGTTACGTGAAAACCCATTAAAACAAGATATTTATTAATCTCTGCATTCTTTCTATTTTAAATTCACTTGCTTTTCCACTCAAACGTCTCAGGCTGCGTTTACACTAGTGCGTTTTAGTTTTAAAATGGCGTTTTAGCATGAAAATGATCCGTGTCCACACTAGCGTTTCACCCAGCGTTTCTGAACATATCTCCGTCCACACTACTCCACCAAATACGAATATCACGTGACCATTCGCGCACTCTGGGCATGCGCATTCAAGTATAAACAGGAAGCATGTGTCTCTCTCGGCATTTGATTATTGTTAGTTAACAAACGCTAACCCAAAACCGGTGTCCTAAATAGGGCTTATGCTACTTGAAACGCGAGCGATTAGCGAGTGCTCGAACAATAGCTTGCCTCCTGCGAATATATGCAGCTGTTGTAGTAAAAAAGGCAGAGTTTAACTCCACAATAGCGCCTAAAACAGACAATAGTGCGGTCAACGACGCTCCCATTTTTGTGTCCAGCAGCCACGCCTCTGTTTTCAGATGTCTCCGGTTTCCCCCATCCACACTGAGATGGAGCAGCAGCATTTTAGAATGAAAACGGCCTCTCCAGCGTTTCCAAAACGCTCTGTTTTCGGGGCTCGAAAACTCTGGCGTAGTGTGGACGAATGGCGTAACCGTAGCAAAACTTATGCGTTTTAAAACGAACACGCATTAGTGTAAACGAGGCCTCAATACAGTCTAAACACAAGTGGTTGCATGTACCAAATGAACTGACCACTTGTGATCTGATCACTTAAATGCATATTAATAATACACATGAAACAGGATCTACTTTTCTTGTGAACGAGGAAGGAAGATTTTCAGTGAATTTAAACTTACATTTCTTTTAGTTTTTCACTTTTAGAGTGCATCATAGTGCAAAATATAGTGAAAAAGGACCACTTTCACTTTTGCAGTGCTTTTTTTTTTTGAGTGTCATGAGCCTGACACCCTCTTTTTTAAAGTGAAAATAAAAGCCTAAAAATGGTGGAGAAGAAAATAAGACACAAGAGCAAGCGAGTAATGGAGAAAGTTTCATTTTTTTCCACTTTAAGGTCTTAGAGGAAAGCCAAGATTGGACAGGAAATGATGAGGGGGGAGCAAGCGGATGGATTTGAACTCACTTCACCTACATACTAGTACAACACAATAAGTCACGTGCGCTAACTACACCACGGCTCTGACTTCAATAGCCACTCCTAATAGTACAACAATTTTATTACAAAATACATTATAATTACGCTTGGCCATAGACATGTGCCAGTATAGGATTCTGACGGAATGAAAAACTTGTGTTTACTGCTTTAAAATATATTCTTTTTAAATGTCTGGGTAAAAAAACTTTTTCCTCCTTTGAACACAATATATTTTGTTTTAAGAAACTTTTAAAATATTTTGGAGCAGTAAACATGTAAGGCTAAATAATTCAAATGGATCATTGACTTCTGCGGTCTTCATTAGTTTCAAAAACACAGATTATTTACAATTAAAACCGGCATCTTTGAATATCTTTTCTGCCAGAGATACTGTTGTACATATAATTACATATACCATAGGAAGGGTATAACAGAAAATGTTGGCAGTTTTAAAACCTGGACTTATCCAAACCGTGGTATACCTTGAAAAAGGTTATCATCCCATGTCTACTTGGTAATTACCAGACGACAAACATCATGAAGCCACGAGCCAGCACCAATCCGTGAGATGTGACCAAGCAACAGTGATACGTGTGCATCCAAACGATATTTGAAGATGGCAAAATCAGCTTCATTTGAGATTCATGAGCTTATCCTCATGGTAGCTTTGGGGGCGGTCAGTGGGAGGTTCGTAGGCGAGAGCAACATGCCAGTTTGTCATATGGCACACGCACGCAGACCGGAGCTACATCATCCCACTGACAGACCCTGAGGAAACATCTTCACAACACAGTCCTCACTCCTCACCCTTCCCCGAGCAGCTCTAACAAAAGCCGACATCTGTAGGAAGTAAACGCGTTCAAGTGCGTCTCAGAACAGCAGATTCCTTCAGCAGCGGTTTAGTTTGGCTTTATTGGGCTAAATTGTAATTGTTAAAGAATGACTGCGGGCAAGACACAATGCTAGAATACGCAATGGTTTGTTTGGATTCCTGTCCATTTCTTTTGGCTGAAATAAAAATGGGTGCGTATCAGTAATTCGAGCACATTCAGATCAGGCTTTTTAATAGTCCAAATTTGCTCAGGCTGGCCAAGAAATGATTGAAATTCCAAACAGATTAAATAAAAATGAATCCTCCAGCTCATGAATCAGGGAGGGAATAGGAAGTCATACAAGGACATGTATATAATGAGGAAGGGCGACACTAAATTAAAGCTACATTTAAGCCATTTCCATCGGAATGAAAGTTGGACTTCGCCAAGCAATAGCGGATTAGCGGACTTGCAAGGGGCTCAATTAAGACACTGGGTTTGTTGCACAGTGACAGCTGTGTACTCCAGGATTTTCCATCTCCAGAGCAGATGGGTTGCCATATTAATCATGAAGCTGATGATCGCTATCGACTAAGGGGCCTGATCTGAGAAACTGATCATAAAACAACACCACCATCATTCTGCCATCTGTTCCCACAGACTGGTGGCAGTGCCAGCCTGCGCAACTCTAAACCTTCACTGATGCCGTCATCAGACTTCATACAGATTTACTCACGAAGCAGACGCCTGATTTGGTGACACGCATTGCTAATTACATACTGATGAAAGATCAATATTATCGTGGTACCAAATCAACACTACACCAAAGAGGTGCATGCTGGCAGCAGATAGAAACAAAAGTGTACTACATATAAATACAGTTTAATAAAAACTCATTTTTAATTACTACAGCTCCATTTTCACCTACTGTAGTATTATCATCTGTGACCGGATTACGTTTGCAGTGTAAATTATTACAGCGCATTGAGAGTAAAGCGGCCTTTATACTCGACGCGTTTGCGAGTTCAACTGAGTGTGCGCAGCGACTCTGACGTCATCACGTTGACGGTTTGCGGAGGATCGCTTTGGGTGCATGTGAGGTGATTTTAGCTGGCGGAGCGCACAAATTTCTTTCAGACTTGAGCGAATGGTTCTCATGGTGCCACATTTCATTTGAGTTGAATACGAATCACTTTGATGAGATTTTGTCTGAAACCGGTACAACTGATCGGTTCATGTGTGATCTTAGGAATAACCAGATGACCAATAAATTTGGCTAGAAATTGCAACAGCAGTGGGAAAGGAGGAAAGTTTTTGCCTAAAAGTTTAGAAAAACCAAAAAAGAGGCCATGGCAAAGGTGGGGATCCATGTGGGTTTTAATAAACAATTCTCAAATAACTCATACATGCAGCAACTTATTTTGCGCCATATACTACGGAGTTGCTTTAAAATGTTAACATTTGAGGGAATATTATTGTAAATAATGGTATATAATCATATACATGAATATAATCATGAACGTACATTAATCACGGGCAATTGCGCACATAATATTATGGCTGCTCTGAACGCCTTTAACATGGGGCTTTAACTGCAGCTAGGCTATTCTCTCCCTGGCCATACATTATTATTATTATTATTATTATTATTATTATTATTATTATTATTATTAATAATAATAATAATAATAATAATATACATAAATAAAAACAAAAAATAAGTCGTGATCACGACATAACTTTATTTTATGTCGAGATCACGAGAAAACAACTTTTTGTTATGTCGAGATCACGAGAAAATTAGTTGTTATGTCGAGATCAAGAGATAACAAAAGAGAAAAAAATTATTTAATGCATGGCCTCTTAGGACTTCCATAATTCACAACTTCTGACAGTGGAAACAGAAACAGTTGAATATTGTACAGTACTCCTCAGTGAAAATAAGCTGAAATGTTTCTTCTAATATCACACAAACTTAAAAATCGTCAAAAAAAAAAAAGAGACAAAAAAAGTGTCCCTTTTTCCCCTCTGTTGATGAATCCTACAAACAGTTATGATCAACTCTTCCCAAACAGAGCTTTTCAAGTCATTCAGTATTGTGCGGTCCTACAACAAACTCATTATCATAGAGCCATCGGTCGTGCAGCGGGCACCAAAATCAAGCCAGAGACACAATAAGAGATGACGGCTTGAGTAACAAAGCTGTTGTGAACAAAAGAGGTGGCAGGTCTTCACCTCAGCATCAGCCAGTGGAGAGCTCCAGCTGACGCCCTTTAAACAAGAGGTCACACAGCAGAGAATAGAGGGCACAACCTCTGAGAGCCCCTGACCACCCCCTCACCTCCATCCCTCCAGGGAGGGGATGAGACAGCATCTCTTGGGGACTGTTAAGCCATCAAGCGGCCCTTTTAAAATTCAGAGAATAGGCGTCTGAAAGTAGATTTTGACTCAGCTAAGTCAAACCCCAGGCAGCCAGTGTTGTTTGAGCATCTGATTCGGAGCAGCGGGGGTTGTGTGCCGGCTGAGGGCTGACGTGATGTGCTATGGACTCTGGATGAATAGGCCTGCCTGACTGCAATGGATGAATAAGTAGCACTTGCAATGTTTGGGTGGGGAGGAGGCTGGGGAAATGGGATGGAATTGCTGGCAGTCTGGAAGCAGAGCATGGCTGGTCAGTGCAGGTTGCAACGGCGAGGTCAGCAGACAGATGGGAATGGAAATGAGTAGGCCGTGCGCTCATTTTAATCCTTTCCCCACAGCTGATCCTGGCATTATAAATGCAAACTCGCACGCACATTGTGACCTCCATCCCCCAGGCCGTGTGCATTTATTTTGGCCGCAGCCACCTTGGGTCGGACACTCAGTTGATTGGTTTGGTCTCAGGTTGGGAGTCATCTGTAATTTGATAAAGTGAGAGAGCAGAACAAAGGGGAGTTTGATATCCCCCCACCCCAGGCTCCGCAGCCCCACTGCGTCCAATTTATTACACAGCACTATTCTCGCTGGAGTCTTACTTCATTTCTGGCAGGACAAAACACATGCACTTGAAATATGCAGTTAAAGTGAAAGCTGCAATTCAAATAAAACAACACAAGGTGCATCGGTTCATAAATGTTAAATGTTAAATGTTAAAATATGAAAACTATAATTAAATCGAAGAATTAATTGGCAAAACTCAGAAGAATATTCAGTCTTGGATATTAAATGCGATAAATGTGAAAGACTGTTAAAAAATAAAGTATTGTAGCTTTAAAATAATGTAACGCAATAAAATTCATATAAAATATTTAAGAAGGTTAATATTAACATATGAAAATAATAAAAAATAAAAGAGGACAACACTGGGTAAAAAACAGTACATTTAAAAACCCACATATGACAAAGGCAAAAAGTAATCTGGTGTGATCTCTGGCTATCTTTTTATTTGTAATGTATTTTTCTGTCTTTTATCAAACAACCATCTGTCCAGTAGGAGAATCATGGGTCGCACGAATGGCCGGCCTGTCTGAAAGGAGAGGGGGTGGGGTTGTTGGCTGACTGGCTTTGGAGAGAGGTCACATGTCACGGCCCTTTGACGGCACGTCAAGGCCCTGGCGGACAGAGGCGACAGATTCTTAATGAGAAACTCGCCACCCTCTCCCAGCCATCTACCCCATTATTTCAGCCAGTCCAGACAAAGTCTGGATGCAGTTTTAAATGAATTCACATCTTCCCCCAAGATTAAAAATAAAGCAAACTCAGTATGCTCCGACTGCAGCGAACAAGTATATTACATAAAAATCCTGAGGACTCAGAAACCTTATAACCATGGCGACCAGCCTCCCATCAAAGTAATATTTGGAAGCAGTAATTCTCTAATATACAATCTCTGCAAGATACAAAATGAAGCAAATATTCTCAGCAAGACAGGAAAAGAGCTTAAGGGTTAAATGTTTTAATTACAAAAATAAATAAATAAAAGTTCAATTAAACAGAAGCTTGATGAAAAATGCCAAGTTGTTGTTTCTTGAAATTTTTTGCAAGCAACCTCATGCGGTGATGGGTAATATACAGGTTCACTGGTACACCGTTCCCCACGGACACAGCCAGCTTGCTAACTGGGACAGTTCTGACAATGAACTATAGAAACTGTACAAAACCCACCCTGCTGGATACATTACGACTACTGTACTGTGCGAATATCCAGATAGTGAAATATGCTTACTGCACAACTTATACAAATATAGAATATGCATGCAAGGTTACGTCAAATCAACTAGCAATAACTGCTCATAAAAGCTTCACTTTTTTAAACTAACCAGATGCAAGGTGCACAAGAGGGCAAGCCAGCCATGACAGTCCATCAGACATTTTCCTATAGAGAAGCCATTTTTATTAAATATACATGACGCTGCATTTCTAAAATGTGCCACGTCTCTCACATTTCCCACATTAACGAAACTGCATTTGCCACACCATGCATCCCAAGCCCGACGAAGTGACACCATGGTAACACATACATATATGTGTGTAGACCCATTAGCACAATCACACTCAACAGCTGCTGCGTGGAAGGAGCAGCCAGCCCGAGACTGCCATGCTTTTGTCCGCTCGCCGTGTCTCTGACCCTGGAGTGGAGCCTGATCAGACCAAGGGCAGCGCTGACCCCACAACAACTGCTTTTTGGAGATTGACCTCAACCCCAACCTGCCCCCCACCCAAAACACACACACAAAACAATGTCCTACACAGCACTCTTCTCCTCCTCCTCCTCGGCTGGCTTCCCCAAGCTTTCCCATCTATCTCTGGCTCCTATAAAATACATAATCGAGGCTCCATTTATCATATGCAGATGGCCCTGAGTGCATCCAGAGGCACAAGACAAATGCACTAGGGAGGTTGGTTGGTGGTCCGGCTGTGCACTTTTTTTCCCCCAAAGATAGCACTGGAATGATTGGATGTCACCAATAGGGCAGTGGTTCTCTGTTGGTCTGTTATGATCTTGAAAATTAGGTAAAGAACGATGCAAAATGCTTCAAAAGGGTGGATGAAACTTGCCATGTTTTGTCACTTTCTGACAGAGAAGAGGTTTTTCTGTATTCGAACACAATGTTTAATACAAAGGTTTTATATTGGCATCTGCTGTTCAAATTGGAATCTTCAACATCCACGTAACCTTTTTCTATAACCTAGAAAAACATTCTTAGGATAACTGGAATGGTCTTTATACAAACAAAATAGATGTTTTTTTAAGAGCTGTTCAATGAAAGGTTCTGTGGGTAACTCAAAATAGTAACCCTTACCTTTATGTTTAAGTGGAACAGAGACAATATAGACTGAAAGGAAAGGCATGGTTTGCATAGTACAGTGTGTGTGTGTGTGTGCTGTGAAACTATTTAATGTGAAAAGTTTAACCTGCTTGAATAGCAATTTCAGTGTGGTCGCTACTTTAATGTTAAATCTAAAACCGCAGCTATAGGACAGTTTTCTGATGTGACACCAAGTGTAATAGGTGTTGTGTGATCATATTGCACCAGAGACAGCGAAAAAAAATCAATATATGAAAATCAATAAAGTAAAATTACACACCGGTAATAAATATATGGGAGTAAAAAAATTACACAATAATATGTTTGGATCACTAGAGGCCAGATTTAATTATTACGCATTTCAAATGCTGACGTCATCTTGTCTAGATTAATTATAAAGTCTTTTTTCCAATTTACAAATTGTTGGAGAACTGAGGGCCACGAAATATTTTTGCCTTCATGCAAACAATTTACTGTGATCACTAATATGTATATTTAATGCAAAATCTGAGTCTTGAAGAAAAACTATTAACAAATCCTAGATATAGGACATTTTTTAGGTGATGGCAAGCGTAATAGGTGTTGTGTGATCAAATTGCGCACAAGACAGTGAAAAAGATCAATACAAGAGTATGAGAATCAATAAAGTAAAATTACACACCATTCATAAACATATGGGAGTAAAATATTACACAATAACTCTGGAGCAATTCTGGAGCACCAGATTTTCATGCATGTTCAAGGGCTGAGCTCACCTTGTAAGATGTCTTGTGCTTGTTCCCCATTTCAAATTTTCCCTTTAACTCAGTGAGGAGCTGCTGCAGTGTGCTGTTCTCCTCTTTCTCGCTATAGTCTTGATCCAGAAGAATATAAGCCCTCCAGTTGGACGAGTCGAAGCCCCAGTGACAGGTTCTGTTCTCCAGCCTTTTATGACTGTGCACCACGAACTTGTGGGTCGGGAACATGAGCCTGCAGTCCAGGCACTGAATGCACGCCGCGTTGGGGCTGGTGTAGAGCTCGGGTACGAACAGGCCCTTGCACTTCCCAAAGCATTCGTGGTAAACTTTGAAGCTCTTCTCCGTGCGCTCCAGCTCGATGGAGCAAGACAGTTCTTTGTCGGCGTGCGGGGGGAACGTGCCGCCGTAGATGAGGGCATTGCAGAGGCGCTCGGCGTCGGTTTGGGTGATGAGTCCGCACGAGGGGGCCGAGAAGGGCAGGATGCCCATAACTTTGAGGATCTCCAGCTGGTCCGCCGTGCACCTGGAGCAGTAGATGTGCAGGTCGTCGCACACAGAGTTGATCTGCTGAAGGGAAAAGTCTCGCAGGACGCTGTTGAGGATCTGCGGCAGGCACAGGCGCTTCTCGCCGCCCACCACGAAGCACGAAATAGTCTCCCGCTCCAGGACCGTCTCGCACCTCTCGGTGGAGCGGTCGGACGGGATGAACAGGGGCCCCGGCATGACCGGGGGCGTCTGCGCGGGGAGGTTCACGAGCACCTCGGCACTCTTACCGTCTTTTTTGAACAGCATGTCCTGCTGCCACCGGGCCGAGAAGGCTGCCGGTCCGCCGAGGGAGCTCATGGAGCTCAAGTGAAACTGCTTGAGAGTTTGCTGAAGTCCTGGATGCGGCTGAAAGCTGGAAGGAGCCTCCATGTTTAAACCTGGGCAGTTTAATCACAACAGATTCATAAATGTGAGTCGCGACAGTCCGTGTCAGTTCGGAAAGCGTAAAACACCGCCTCGTAATCCATTCAACTGCTTCATGTCCGATTCTGTAAGTCGTACCAGAAAGAACCGGAGTTCCGAGCGAGGCGAAATCCTCCCCCACAAAAAAGTGTAAAGTTTTGGTCGAAATGTAATTCTTCAATCCGTGTAAATCACAGTACTCACGCGTAAAATGCGTGGCTGGTGTAAAAGCGTGGTTGCCTCCGCTTTACTATGAGAGTGTGTGCGAGTCTCTCTCTCCCTCTCTCTCTTTCTCTCTCCCTCAGTGTTTGTTTGTGTCTGGTTCAGTCATTGAATCCCGGCCAAGAATGTGACTGACTCCCCGGGCTGGCTGTTCCAGGAGACGCGCCGCCTCCCCCCGCGGCCCGAGCAGCTGCAAAAGCGGGAACACAAACTACACGTAGAGGCGCTGCAGCAGGAGGAGGAGTTTACTTACACGGGCTATAGTAACTTTCATTAACAAACTTTAAAGCTCATAAATATGAACAGCAGCGGATTATATGCCTTTGAGTGAAATAGCCTATAAATCAATTAACTATTCATGTCAGTTGACCGTATAATGCAGTTTTACAGTGAACATTAATAAGGTTTCTTGATGAATACATATTTGTATACATTTAAAAGGATTAACTATATTTGTATTTTTGTTTTAAATTATTTTAGATTTTAAATTAAAATGACGCTGCTGTTATAGCAATAAAAAGACCATTTTTGGATTAATACCTCACATTTAAATTTTAGAGATAGAAATTTGTTGTGTATGATTTTTGCATTTAAATATACAATAAATGTTGTGTTATTTGCATTTTTAGCTGATAGACACAGAGATGTTAAAACGTGTTTAGATCAAATTAAATTGTAACACAAACATATATACACTTTTATTTATAAAACCTGATTTAAAATTAAAATGTTAACATTTAATTCACACAGTAACATTTTATATTATTATTTAAAAACAATACACTTATTCAATCAATACATTGCAATGCACATTTTTATTCATGCAATCTATACCAATGCATAATACTTTTATCCAATATATTTACTGAAAATAAACAATCAAAAACATTTGTTGGCTCTCAGATACAAATAAGCAGACATATTAACTGGAAGTTTTCACTAAAACGTTGATTAAAATGTATAAAACAAAACATCTTAAACTTGAAGACTAAACTACAGTTGTTACAATGTCATAAAGCTATAATAAACCACACGACTGACTAATGAGAATAAAACATTCAAGCTCGCCATGTAATAGGCTGATATACTACTGTTTGAAGCCACAACTAATTAAAGTTCTTTAAAGTGTTTTGCCGTTTTAAACCCCAAAATCTGAAACATTTGGATTGGTTTAGTTTAGGTTGATCAGTGTTGATTTCTTGAGAACAACTGTGCAGTACAGAAAATATTTGGACAAAACCGACTCGCAATAAAAATGCACTTTTATCTCAAAGTGCCATTATGAGCAATGTTGTAAACTGCAAGAGCAGAGTTTAGTGAAGGCATAACTCAAACGGCTCTGTTTAGATTGGGTGAAACTGTAACAGCCTAATTTGTTTTTCATTGAACTTAGAAAATCACAGGCATTTATCTAATGGTTCATTTTGGCACACAGGCCTCGAGTGGGGTGGTGTGAAATTCAACACTGGCTTCAATCAATTTCCTATGAAATCTTGTTCATGTAGTGATTGATTATGTGTGTTAAGCTCTCGCGGGCGACTGGTTAATACAGTTTGATTTGGCTTCAAATACCTGTCAGGTTTCAGTCTACACACAGGTTGATGTCTGAAATGAGGGAAAAAAATACACATTAAGTGACAGGAAATGGGACAGTAACATGATAAATAAATGAAAAAATAAATAGAGAGGAAATTAATCCAGTGAGTGGGTGTGGTAAGGATAATAAAATGAATTATGGAAAAAGATACATTATATCGTTCAGTTGTGTCAAAGAAATAATTCAATAGAAACTCATTTACTCACCTTTATCCAGTCTGCTACACTAGTCACAGAGCCAACTAAGCATCATCATGTTGAAATCATTATTCAGGTTGTCAAACAACAGCTGAACAAAATGAAAACTGGGAAAAATGCAATCACATTTGTCTTCATTTAAAGCAACTCAATGCTGATGGTACTACTGTCAGCCACTAGGGGGCATTACAAACCCCCATACATTATTTCTGTATACAGAGAAGAACAAAAACATTGATTCAGAGTTTTATTCAATCCCACAAGAAATAAATAAAATACAGCACTTATGCTTTAAAATATTAATTGTCACAATTACCACAATCCTATTCCTTTTTTTCCACAAGCAAATCTACAGTAACGCCATGAAGTTTGAACACCCCAATCAAAAGACTAAACTAAATTAAAAACTAGACAATTGTAAATAAAAAAACAAACAAAAACAAATACATTTTCTAAAAGGTGCTGACTGAAAAAGCTATTTATCTCACATACACAAAAACATACATTTTTATGCTTGAAACCACTTCATCTGCAGTATGATGGTTTGTATTTCCAAAGGCAGGTGTAAGGGTAGCTAAATCTGTCAAACTTAAGTAAATTAATCTTTAGTTCTGCAAGAAACCAAAGACCCCCAAGGTGCAATTTCATTTTTTGTCGCCAGACATTCTTTTTAATAACACATAATATAATTATGCAGACTTTATTCTGACATGATTGGGGTGAGGTTACATTTCTACAAGTTTGGAGAACTTTTTAAAATGTCATCATTTTGCACCCTTTATATACAGTAAGCAATATACGTAGACATGTAAAAAGTTCAAACGGTTTACTGCAGACAGATCAGAAAGTGATGCATATTTAAAAACAGACAGAACATTTAATTATGTTATAATCGAGTTAATCAGAGTAAAATCTAATATATTAGTTTAGCAAATTAGTTAATAGCACAAATTAATTGAGCATTTGCATAAATTGGCCATCTGCAATCCAAATGCATTAAACATTTAGAGTAAAAATTAAGCTGGAAAACACAGAACATTCAGATTTTCACAAAGCCTTTCCGAAAAAATGTTTTTGAAATGTTAAAGTTTTTCTTTTTTCTTCCAAAAAGGTATTTTTTTCAAGAACTAACTGACATTTGGCAAAAGACAAAACTGTAAGTCATCATCTGATAATAATTTCTATAGTTAATTGGCTTCAGCAGTATACACTGTAGTTCTTTGGAAGTAAACTATGAATCTCTCTCCCACAAGAGCTGCTCTGTGGCATTCATGTCCTTCCTCATGCAACAAGAACACACTGCTGCTCTTCAAATAATAAAAGGTCTGCTCTATAAAAACACATTCAAGTAGGCTTTAATGTTTTGTCCAAGAAGCGCCGAGACAGCGCACATGCAGAAACGTATCCTATCTCATCATTTGGCAGCTTTTTGAAACACATGGAAAACCTTCAGCTTGTGCACATTACACTGCTCCGGTGGGCAGCTGAGGGGGTTTGTCCTCATACTGCGGTGGTGGAGTCAGTGGTTCAATGGTCACCACTCCACCCTGCGCAGGGGTCTGGATGTTCAGGCGAATGTCCTTGACGTGGAGCTTCTCGGACTTGATTCTGCGCACCCGCAGGGGTCTGAGGATTCGACTGGCTCTGCTGGTGCTGCGGGCCGGGGCTGTGGGCTGGGGTCCAGGGGCTGGAGGAGGCTGAGGGGCTTCTTGGGTGTTACCTTCTCTCGGTGGCTGGCCTTCGTTTTCAACGGCACCGATCAGATCTTCGTAGGACGGCAGCTGGTAGCTTTGGCGCAAGTTGCTCTGGCGAACGGGGTACTGGCCGCTGGTCACTGCCTCCTCGTAGGTCGGGACGTCATAGGTTGGAACGGCTTCATCAGCTGAGCTAATGTAGACATGGGCAGAGAGAGAGAGTTTTGAATTTATTGCCATATCAGCTTCTCTAGCTATGTCATGGCAAAAAAAAGATCAAGTTTACCACATTTTATAAAGAACACTTTTCTATAACTATAAAAAATGTTCTGACAATTAAAGTCATCAACAGCAATAAATGCACAAGATAAAAATACATTAATGATAACAATAATAATTATAATATATAAGATAAAAATCTAAAACGGTTTTAGGTTAACGTTTGATAAAAATTTGTACACTTTTAAAAGGATCTACATTTAATAATACTTCATTTAAAGTCTCTCCACATAAAAATGGTTGTCTGATAACATTAAAAATAAGGCATACCACAAGAATAGGTTTCGTAAACATGAAGAAATCATAAGTTGTGTGTAGCAGAATATATTTGGTCAACATGTTTTACATGAATGGTTTTAAAGCTGATACAACTGATAATGATAATAATTAATCATTAACTAACAATGAGTAAAGCAATTGTTACAGAATCTGTCAATCTTGGCATTGTTAAACAATTCATGTGTAGTAAATGCAAAGTTATTGTTGAATTTAATGTTAATTAAGATTAATAAATACTTCTAAATGATTTTTTATGTTAATGGGCAACTAATTTTAACAAATGTAACTGTAATGAACAGCGTTTTAGTTTTGTTTAGCGTTTTTCATTTGTTTGAAATGAATTCTTAAAGGCATGTGTGTGTGTGTGTGTGCGTTTGTAAAGATTACATTTAAAAATGAAAACTACTAATAAAAACTACTAATATTTTTATATATATAAATTATATTTTAAAAGTTTTTTTTTGTAACAATCATGTAGCAATTTGTTTTCTTGCTTTTTTGCTTTCTTGAATATAACCCCGTACATATGAAAGTGCACTTCATATATAATTTAGTATTTGATATTTAATTGTTTACCAATTTTCACTCATTCATAGCCTAAACATGGACATTAAAGGCAACAGTTCACCCAGAAATGAACATCCTGTCATCGTTTGGTCCCTCTCCACTTGTCCCATCAGATTCTGTTTACTTTTTACACACAACAGAATATTCTGAAGAATGCTGAAACTAGCAGCCATTGTCTTCCAAATATTTTTGTTTCTATTGAAGTCGGCCACCAACAGACTACAGGTCACTAACATTTGTCAAAATATCTTCAAACTCAAAAACAAAAACAAACTCAATGTTTTGAAATCACTTGAAGGCGAGCACAGGGTTCCCACTTTAAGTCAAATGTCAAATTCCCTGACTTTTCCCTAATTTTACTGACTAAAACGCTGAATTTCCATGACCTATCCACCTTATTTTTCATATAAGAGCAGCACAGCATGGCAATTGTAATTTAAAGGTCCCACGAAGTGCTTTGAAATGTGCATTTTCTATTCAATGTTTGAAGTAATCTCAAATGAAACATGAAGAGAGGACTGGACAGAGTAACTCCTCCTCTTTAACACAAAACAACCAATAGCATTTAGTTTTTAATCACAGCTCTGCCAGTGAGAGTGGTTGAGCTCAAGCGCATCAAATGAAAAGGAATGAGAAGCCTCATAAAAGGGGCGGGACATGTCAGATACTACAGCGCATTTGATTGGTTAGAAGATTTGATGAGAAACTGAAGTATGAGGTGATGTAAAAAAATGCTTGATCCATTTAGGCGGACTTGATAAACTGCAAGCACTGGATGTATAAATAGTCCAAATTCCAATTTGTCAATTTTTTGGAGCACGCTAGCTTATAGATGCCATTAAGACCAACACATTAATAGCAATATCTATAAAACAGGATTTTAATTTCACGGGACCTTTAAATATGCCAAAATTTTCACGTCTATACATTTTCAGCAAAACAAAACAACTTGCTTGATGTTGTAAACTCCATTTGTCTTATCATATTGTTTTAATATGTTTGAATGCCGTTTGACGTTTGAATGGCATGAATAAAATAAACTTGAACAACAAGCAAAATGTGAAACATTCTGATAAAAAAAGAAACATGTAAAAGAAACATTAAACCTTTTGATTAATGGAAAGTAAAATTTAAACCACAGACAAAAATCTATGATGGTCCATGACTTGCAAAAAAAAAAAAAATGTCTGATATGAAAGTCTGGAATCCGCTTGTTAAGTCGTGATGTATGAAATTCTCTTTGCAGGTCCAAGCCGCTTCTCTATTTGAATTGAGCAAATATTTGTTTATGACGACTTTCTAGTCATATCGCACATTTAAGTGAATTTTATATAATTTAACGGGGTACACAACAGTCTTTGGACTTGTTCTTAGACATCAATATTTTAACAACTTATAAAAAAATTATCACTTTCTGGCTATCGGATATTTATTTATATATAGAGAGAGAGACAGCAATCATGATTTTCGAAAGTATTACATCGCTTTGTAAACGTCTATTATTACCATTTGTCGAGTCTCCCCATACAGTTTGATAGAGCCTTGGACCTGGAAGCTGCTTCGCATGACGTCACACTTAACAAGCGGATAGATTTGCAAAAAAGTCCATTATATTCCAGAAATTTCATGGCAAACCTGTGAGTAACCTTTTTATCTTTGAAACATTTTTTAAAAAGCACAGAAAGCCTCTACATCCTGCTTTCCATTAAATAGATGCACTTTCCTTCCTTTTCTTTATTTATTTCTTAGTAATTTAATTGATTTGTTTTTATTGGTTATCTTATACTGCTTAACTTCACATATTTACTTTCAACATTGACAATGTATCTGAACATTTGATTGTGGTTGCTGAATGACTGCATTCAGTTGGTTGTATGTACATTTTCTGTACACTTTTATTACTCCTATCAATTTCTCTCTTTCTTTTATGAAAAAAAAACCTAATGACTTAAAAACAACCGATATGTTATATAAAAAAAAAAAACGTTAAAATACTGATATGTACCAATTTGCATGGAAATAGTTTTGGGGGGATTTTTTCACAATGAAACTTTGAACATAAAAAGCAGAGATCATACTCACTCCTCATCCGGAACTCTATGCACATGATCCACATAACCAGCAGCGCCTGCACCTGCAGTTTCCCCCTGTCTCCTCCGCTTCCTGTTCCTCACCCCCAAACATATAGCAAGCAAGAGCATGGCAGCCCCCGAGCCAACCAGCACAAACGCGATGGACGAAGTTTTGGTCTCGTCGATGTTCACACTTCCATTATTGGCGGCTGTAACATTGTGCAATTGTGCAGCTTCAGAAGGGACGATGCTCCACACGATCATGACCACCCCGAGTGCCACCAAACCCACGCCAAGAGCACACAGGGCATACTGAGAACCCGAGCTGGAGCCCCCTCGACTGCTGGGTCTGTTTCCCGCACACAAAGGTTGCCCGCTGGAGCACATGGCTGAAAACACTCCTCAAGACACTCACACCAACATGCACTTATTCAGGCCGGAGGGGAGGATAAGAGTTGCTCTGTTGCAAAGAAAAAGAAAGACAAACATTATAAATATTTGAGTGATGAGGAAACACACTGGGGAAATTTAATTGGAGGTTTAATTATAGAAACAAAAGTGCTGTCAAATGATTGGTTGCAATAAAAAAAATTAATTTGTATTTATATATTTAAATATATTTGAGTGTACTGTATATGTTTACTATGTTTATATAAACGCACACACATACATGCTACTGAATCATTAATAATGATTTGCCCCTTTCTATTAGATTGGCACCATCTTTGTCTGTTTTTACATCAAATTATAAAACCTCCCCTTTCCATTTAACACAGGAATGTTTTATTTCATACTTCACTAGCTTCTGATCAGGTAAAAGCTTAAATTTTCTATATTTTTTCTATGTATTTTATTTTAACTTGGTTTTGTCGTTGACTTAGTAGTGTTGTTTGTGGCTTTTAGTTATTGTTATTATTAACCATATTTAATAAACGGTCATTGTCACATGTCTATTTTAGAAAATGGCCTTTTATTTTTACATATAAAATGTATATAAACAAAAATATATTCATACAGAATGTTTTCTAAATATTGTATGTATGTGTAGTTATATATACATAATAATTATACACAATACACACACGTATCTAAATACAAACCTTTATTTTGGATGCACTGAATTGTTTGATAGAACTAAGTAATGGTAACAATGTCATTTTTTATGTGTTCTACTGCGTATATTTATATATCAATACACATACATGTCCATGTTTTTTTTTGTAATTCAGTTTTTATTTTCAAAAATGAAAATATACAATTTTACAATCAGATAGAAAAATACTTTTTACAGTTATTACCCCATATATATATATATATATATATATTCCCCATCCCCCAGCCTGTTATATGCACATCAGGAAACACAGAGTAACTGTAGTTTAGACCAAGCTCTCAGATAAATTACAGTAAATTTGACATTCGTAGAATCAGATGAGGGTTAAGTGACCAAGATTTCTTTGATATCGTCTATATAAATGCATGTCCATGTTTGAGAAAATGTCTATTTATATTCATATATGAAATCTTTATATATAAAACACAGTATATTAAAATTATTACACCTACATATACACATACACACTTTTTAAAAATACCTTTTTTATTTACATGTGCGTGTGTGTGTGTAATTATATTTACACACAAAAACATTTAACACATACATTATTATGTACTTAACTTATTTGTGGAAACACTTAATTCCCTGACAGCACCAAATAATAAAATAATAATGTTGTAATGTCATTTTTCTGAAGGTGTATTTGCACTATAAAAGCATGATACGGAAAATGACAGACGTATGACCTAATCACTGTCTTTGAGTCAGTGTTCTGTCGATTTGTTTACCTCGTCACATTGTCTTGCCTCCAAATTAAAAAAGAAAATAGGTAGCACATTTTGCTGACGTAATAAGCTACCCATTAGATTTTGCTACCATTGTAAATTTTAATGTGGAGTAGTGTGAAATGAAGCTGTAATAATCGCCCTTACCTACCTAATCCCTAACCCCAACCTCAGAACCATTCAAATACAGTGTTGGTAGCATAATCTGATGAGTAGGATAAAATGTCAGGACAACTGCTCTGGAGGATGTTAATTATACAGTGATGGTAGGAGAGTACCGCAATAGTTACATCCTGAACACATTTGAATGTATTTTCTGCGCAATGAAATGAGCAAACATAAAGCCTGGAAGAGAATACAGCTCAACTGATTTAGCAGGAGCACATGACTAAAAGTGCCATCATAAACATGCACTCATTCGAGAGCGGAAGGGGGATGAGAGTTGGGACATGAAAGCAAAAAAGCGAGACAAACTTTATAAACATTCCAGTCAGGAGGAAACACTTCCTGGAAATGACTAGAGCCTAAGAACCAAAAGAAAGAAAAGGGTTTCTGTGTTTCAGCTCACTGGAGACAGACTGCAAAAAAATGATCCTTCTGGCACAACGCCACTGTAGAGGTCAAACGAAAACATGGAGAGAAAGTCATGGAGTAGGGAGAAGACTGCCATGTATGGAGATCCTACAACTCTTCATGATAGTAGTTTTCAATGTTATATTAGAGCAGAATGTTTCTGGAGAGTCATGATTTCATTTCCTCTTTATAGAGACGTGAGCTCCCATTTTGCACTTTACATCAAATAAAGCAATTTTTTATAAATAGAATTTTAAATTCAATCATTTCAAATAAAATGCCAAAATACTGGTGAAATAAAAAGTTCTATTATAATTAAACACTTTTGTGTAAAACTGAATAGATTCTAAACTACTGTACTGTGAAAGAGAAAATTGATAACATTTTAAATGATTAAAAAAACTTTTCTTGCTAAGAAACATGTAAAATGTGTAGAAAG
>CAIGQQ010031349.1:1476426-1505837 GCA_903798035.1 Danio albolineatus
GACAGCGGAGAGAGCGAGAGCGAAAGAGATCGCTGGCGATTGTGACAGATTTTGTTTAAAAAACAAAACATGAAAAAAATAAATAAATGATAAAAATGACCCCAAACTTTTGACCAGTCGTGTATATAAAATTGAAATATATATAAACTCTATATGTTTGCAAATTTCATTACAGCAGCTGTTTTAAAACTGACTGCACGGTAATGTTAAAAGTATAAAAATAAAGATAAACACACAACAACAAACTTCCAAAATCACTTATATAATGACTCAAACAATCCAAACAGATTAAAGTGAATAATAAATAAAAACATATTAAATAAATAAATAAATAAATAAATGTGTAAATAAATAGATAAAATGTGGGCTGTAAATAAAAATAAATGGATAAAAAAACTATCTCTAATTTAGACCAATTTAGACAGTTTATGCTGCATATTATAAATTGACTCATTATACAAGAAGCTATATAACTGTCTTTTAGATTTGACTTCTACAAGACTGAAAGTGCCTACATTTAAACTCAGAGGTTTGGTTACGCTCCATAATTTACACCTGTAGTTTGAGCTCTACACCAGCAGGTGTCGCCCGATAACCGAGCTAAGACAGCGCCAGTGGCGTCTTTTCTATTCAGCTTGACTGTCAGCTGAATTCAAATAAATTTATTTTTGATAATATTGAATTTTCAGCTTAAACTTTACGTTCAGTTCAGTTTCTAATAACGCCCTCCTAACGATGAAAGTGTGTCCTGGCGGGTTTAAAACAAGACTGAAGTCACCCTGAGGGTTCAGACCGAATCTCCATCCTCTTAAAGCTTCATCAGATTTTAATTAGCTGAAAAAATTACCTCTTTAAAACTCATTATCTGATGGGCACCAGGGCAGAGGACACCTATTTCCAACCTTCAGAGGAAAAACACTCGTCTAAAGCCTTGACCTTGTGCGAGACATCCGAAAGATGGATTTTAATGGAGATCGCAATCTGTTTCCATTTCAAGTAATGAGAAGGAAAAACCCAATCCATCCGAGTTTACTGTCGAGCGCCCTCCATCATCATCATCATCATCATCATCATCCTGGAAATAGAAAGCTCTCATCTCAAGTAGGCCTACATTACCTGCTTTTTATGAGTTTTAAATATACAATTCCTTATAAATGTGTAGTGCTTTTAAATAGACACTTAATGGAAGGGTTAGTTCACCTCAGAATGACATTTCTGCCGTCATTTACTCAACCTCATGTCGTTTCAAACTAAAGTTCATCTTCAGAACACACATCGAGGCATTTTTAATTAAAGCTGAGAGACTTTGAAAGTCCATTGAAAATCTGTTCACTTAAAACTTCAAGGCTTCTTGAAGAGATAAAAAAATCTATACATATCAAACGTCTAATCCAAGTCTTCTGATGAAAAAATATCTCTTTAAAGTAATATCAGGAACTGTTTTCATTTAGTTTTTCTTTCATATACTGTACTGTACTTTGCTTTTAGTCATTAGCCAATGAAAACTGATGCTCGATCACACCCACAAAAGTGTGCGGGTGAGTAAAACTAATTGGTTCTTGTGCTCAAAGCAAGACTATTAGCGCTTCCCCACATTTTACTATTAATGCTGATACATAATGGTATATTAATACATTCATAATAATTAATATTAATACATAATTCTATGAACATAGTTTGCTGATCAATATTTAAATGTGAATAGAACTGTAATTTGTTCATGGTCTTCATAGGACTTGAATGCTTAATTCATATGGATGCATTTTTGAATTACGATAAGGTGGCCGATTTCTGAAATGGAAACTCTGGACATATTCTGTTTAGTTCAGTTTTCAAAACATTAAAATCAATTGATGATCTTGACTTGGGCATGACTCGGTGCAGGGGCATCGGACAGGTGGCAAATACAGTATGCTGACATTATGTTATTATTATTTGCCATGATAAGTTTATTTGTTACTCTCTGCAAATAAACTGGGAAAATAAATAAATTAAAATAATTGTGAAAACAAATCATTTTTGATGAGGTGCTGCGAGGAGTCTTCAGTCTTCAGAGTCACATATTCCTTCAGAAATCACTCTAATATTAATTATTATTGTTAGTATTAATAGTATGAATGGTCATAGTAATAAAAGCAGTAATGACTAGAGTAACAATTTCATTTAAAACTACATAAGTTATTTAAAATTGTAATACATTTTCTATGATAATTTTTTTTAACATTAATAAATGTTAATTAAATGTTAATTCTTGATGAACAGAATAATTTTCTTTAAAAAACCCAACAACAACAACAACAAAAATAAAAACCCGACCCCAAACTTTTGACCAGTAGTGTATTTTGTGATTCCTGTTTTTTTAAATGTGTGCTTTTGTATTGCATCATGGGATCTTTCCTCCAATAATTGTTTATGCTAAAAAGTGACATTTATTAGTTTGACATTATATATTGTCTGTATTGGTATTGGTGTTGTAAATTGTACAACCAGGTACAAAAATCAGGTAATAAATTGCCAGTATTTTACTGTTATTTTACAGACACAATTATCTATATAATATTTCCTAAAACAATATTGTTTCAAACTAATACAGTTGAAGTCAGAATTATTAGATTTAAAAAATAAATAAATTCCCAAATGATGTTTAACAAAGAATTTTAGAGTTTCATGTCTGATTATATTTTTTCTTCTGGAGAAAGTCTTATTTGTTTTATTTCAGCTAGAATGAAAGCAGTTTTTAATTTTTTAAAAACATTTTAAGGTCAATATTATTAGCCCCTTTAAGCTATTTTTTTCCGATAGTCTACAGAACAAACCATCATTATTCAATAACTTGCCTAATTACCCTATCCTGCTTAGTTAACCTAATTAACCTAGTTAAGCCTTTAAATGTCACTTTAAGCTGTACAGAAGTGTTTTGAAAAATAGCTAGTAAATTATTATTTACTGTCATCATGGCAAAGATCAAATAAATCAGTGATTAGTAATGAGTTATTAAAACTCTTATGTTTAGAAATGTGTTGAAAATAATCTTCTCTCTGTTAAACAGAAATTGGGGAGAAAAATAAACAGGAGGGTGAATAATTCAGGGAGGCTAATAATTCTGACTTCAACTGTATATGTCAAATTAGTCACTTTGTTAAACAACACAGTTGAATTTTCCATATTAAAAGTCAGAGCAGAGATCATGGACCCATAGTACAAATCATAACTGTAAATAAACAGCAAAAACCTGTGAATCATGAGATATGTATATATAATTTATCGATTACATTGTACATATGATAATTTATGTTTATTTTTTTACTTTGTGTTCTCTATCACTGACACTGGAACCAGCTGTCCTACCTTCACTAAATAAAAAATGATCAATATAGAAATGTAATTGGATGATCTTTTTTTCTTCTTCAAAATATACTATGACATGTTTGGCTATGACTCGATTAGGCCAATTTTACATGACAGAAGTCTACTACTAGTGTTCAACATTGAAGACTTTTTAAGAAAATGAGATTTTTCTTAAGTCAGTGCTTAAAAAAATAAAGCGAAATTATGAGACCTGTCCTGGGAAGAAAGAGTTAATCAGCATTTGCCCCTAAAAAATGGTCAATTTTATAAGGACATAAGGGTGAGCAAACGACAGAATTCTGGTTCTGGTGTGAACTAACCACTGAAATAAAAAAATAAATAAAAATCGGTCATGAGATGATGTTTCGGGGAAAGGTGCTCATGACCGTGCTCATGTTTTGGATAACGTGTACATGATAGACTTGTTCCAGTTGACATATTCATATGAGTTATGAATGTAGTATGTAGTTTGGGGCATTCTCATCCACTGAGGAAAGACAATGTTAGGACACGTGTTAACACAGATGGTGGGTCATTACAAATGAAGAGCAGAGCAGGGTCGCCCCAAACCACGGCAAACCCCAGAACAAGAGGGTTAAGAGGAAAACTCGCACACAAACACACACACAGGGTCAAGAAGAAAGGCACATGGATGTTGGGTTATGTGTTTTTATTTTTAAAATAAGATTTACTTATCGCTTTGTGTCTTTTGAATGTCAGTTTGCTTGTAAATTCAAAGATAATGACCTCTTCCCAAATCTTTAAATAAAGTTCTTTAATAGATTTACTCTTATATCTGACATATTCTACTTTACAAACATTACAACATAAACTCATTAGAGTGACACGAGGAATGAAGTTCAGTTTAATTTAAAAGATCAAAAACAAACAAACAAACAAAGGTTGAAAAAATAATTCAGTGCCACCAAGATGCAAAGGAAAGCTCGAAACGTAAAGAAATATGTGATATGTCAGCGAGACGGGAGTCATGACATCACTGGGTTCAACATTAATGGAAAAGAATGTTATGGAAGCAGGGTGTGTTATGAGTTTTTACAGACAGTCTGTTTGCACACTTGAGGAAAAGGAGAAATAAATTGATGCAAATATTCCTAGGTGTTTTATGTGATCTGCAAGCTGCACTAAGACCTTTTGGCACTTTGTTGACGTAAGGTCGGCACCTGGTTTGAGCACATTCCAGATCTGAGCGGAAACAAACTTCACCGATATCACTTAAAAATCAAACATGTTCCTTAGAGGCTATAAAATGTGAGATTCTTTCAAAATGGAAACAGTCTAATACATAATGCTACATGTCTTTCAGCAAATAGGGGCAGTCTCTTTGGACCACACAAAAGAATAGCTCGGACAAGGCCAGACTAATACACACTGTAACTTTAGTCCAATTTTAAGTGAATTACTTCATGTTTTCTTTGCAATCTATCATCGTAATGGAACTAAATGATCTACAATATGATTAATGCCGTCTTTCCTGACTATAAAGTATAGCTTGTGGGAGGTTTTCAGTTCACATTTGTCAAGATTAAAACGATCCTTGGTGCAGCCTTGCAAGAAGTGCGATATAATGCGTAATAAAAAAAACTGCTGTCAAACGATTGTTGTCCTGGTTTGGCAGCTGAGTGTAACTCTGAGGTAAACATACAAAGCTTCATCTGCTAGCGTGCAACCACATTTAGCGATGCTTTGCCAAATTTAGCGGACCATGCGTTAGGGAGTTTTGCGTGAGAGTGATAAAGTTGGTCACACAAATTCAACAACAGAAAACTGTTTGATTTGAAATAGGTTGTGCTTTATAAATCGCTAAACTACCACCGATGGATCCGCAAAATCTGGCAGAAATTTCACTAACGTGGCTGCGCCTTCATGCAGACGTTCCTCAGCGATTTGATTACCGCGGTGAACAGCTAAGGCAAACATCATTTAGAAAACCATCTGATCTGGATGTCACTGAGCAGATCCTACTGTAAAACATTAAAAGTGCACTCAGTCATTTGTTGTTATTGTTGTAGGCTGGCTGCCATTTTGAACATATTTTAATAATAAATAGGTTAGGTTGGCGAAATAAAATGAGTAATCTCAGCTTGTCATAAATTTACATTTTTGCCCTGAAATTCTGTTAATATATTTTGCGCATGAAATTTGAATGTTTATTTAAAAAAAACGTACGTTCAGTTAATAAAAATCAAGAAAATTGTATATGATCACTGCTCCACATTGTGCTTTCATTAGGCTTACAGAGCTATTTTTGGTTTGATGTGTACGTTTTGGGTGATACCGATAAGCTGTATAGTAGGTTGCAGATAACCAATGATAAAGCCAATAAAATCAACTTGAGGAAACAACCTTTATTGTATACTCAACACAATCTCACGGCAATTCATAACTTTTTGATTTAGTGGTCAATTTGTATGAATTCGTAAATTTTTATTCGTACAATTTAGTACGATTTGCTCATCCCCCAATAACAGTTGGGTTTAGGGGTGGGGTATGGTGACATGTCTCCTTTTCATTTTAAAATCATATATTTTCCTTCAACTGAACTCATACATACGAATTAGCCATTAAACTTACAAAACATAATATACTTATGTTATGTTTCCACCTGAGATCAGGCTGGTATACTATGACATGATTGGCTACGTCTTGATTAGGCTAATTTCACATGACAGAAGTCTACTGCTAGTGTTGAAAACATTTTAAGAAAATCAAATACAGAACTTTTTTTTTCTTCTTAGAAATAAAGCTGAAATATGAGATTGACCTAGGAAGAAAGGGACGTTTATTCGCCCTAAAGATACCTGTGATTTATAGTCAGTGTTTACCCTTAAAAATTTTTACAATCACTGCTCCACATTGTGATTTGATCAGGCTTACAGGGCTATTTTTGGTTTGATGTGCACGTTTTGGGCGATAATCAGGGGTGTTGCTAGACATAAACTCTACTGGGGCACGGCCCATCAAACTCACCAACATGGCCCCAATAAACCAGCTTGCATTAGATGCACATCTCATGCAATAAGTCCTGCATGATTAATCGTTTCTAAACCCAAATCCCTGAATGGGTGCGATTTTCAAATTGTAAAAGCTGCGATTTTTCAATGCACTATCAAATATGGTGACAAGCATATCGTAAGCACATTATCCTGAACAATGTGAAAAATGTAACACAATCTAAATGTAAATGTTTTAGGAGGATAAAAGGTTTTATTTATATCTTTATTTATATATATCGCGATAAGATTTTATATATAATTCATTTAAATGAATTTAAAATATGGTAAAACACTTGGCAACTGACAACTCTACTGGAAAAAAAAATGCAAGTGTTCAAGAGACTTTAAATGTTAAAACCACCACATCAAACCTGTAGCTTTTATGATATAGTAGCAAATCTGATAAATCGCCATTCGATTTTTTCTCCAAATCGCTCAGCCCTACATGCAATCATGTTTGTTGTCCTCAAATGACTGAGTGCACCTTTAAATCTTTCAGATGGACCTCGCACTGTGGTGTATGGAGACAGCCCGGAGCTCTTGGGTTCATGGTAAAAGCAGTCATGAAAAAGAAGCATTCCACATGAAGACATCAGCAAACACAAGGTGCACAAGAGTTCCTATTTACAAATGCTCAGCAGTAATTCAAGTTTCCAGTTTATAAAAAAAGAGACATATATTACCACAAATAAAGCATTAGAATAACAGCATAAACATATTCACACGCAAATGATCCCATGTATATATTTATATGAATGTAAACATATGTACATATGCATACATATATAAATATATAATTCATTTACATAGATATTTCTTTTAAGTGTCGTTATGTACATTTCAAGGAGGCAGCAGTTCTTCCTCTTTCCTGTATTTTCACTGGGATTACATTTGAAGGCACACACAAACGCTTGTGCACACTCACACATTTTAACTCATACAGTTTCAGGCATACGTCCACACACGCGCGCGCGCGCACACACACACACACACACACAGCTAAACGCTCACACCATAGTATTATCACCAGTCAGCATCCTCCTCTATATAGTAATCAGGGGTGGAAGTACCATCAAACAGGCCCGGATCCAAGGACTTGCGCTGAGATTTTCCCCGGGCAAACACTCGAGAAAGTGAGCCGAGACTCATCTTCTCCTTCTTCTTCTTACGCTTCTGGTCCTCGAGGTCCTCCATGGACTGAAGTAAGAAGAAGAGGAAAGGGCAGACACAGAGACAGCGAGAGAGGAAGGAGAAGAGAGAATAGAAAAATAATGGTGGACATACGGGGGCAGGTCAGTCATGTGGTTTCATCAGAAATCTCAGGAATATCTGCACTTGCTCATCAGCACCGCTTCAGGGGTTCAGACGCTTTATGCTGTTTCACATTTATTTGCTATACACAGTAAAATCAAGAGTGTTAAAAGTGCAGTGTTACGTGTCGAGAACTCCAAAAATGTTGAATTAACAATATACAGTGTTAACGACTTCATGTTAACAGTGTGGTTGCAAGGTGCAATATGATGTGATTTTCCTTTAACACTACAAGTGCAAAAGATCACGATATGTTAGACATACCTCCTCAGAACAGTGTTAAAATGTATGTTACACTGATAGAAGTACACTTGTACCATAATAAGAACACTAGTGGGTGTTAAATGCCTCTAAATGTAAAACTTTGATAACTATGGTAAGTGTAACATTCTACACTGTCAGTGTAGCTATTCAGCACTTTAGAGAGCCAATATTACACTGCAAATTGAACACTACACACAGTGTCTTTTTAACACTTGATAGATTGGGACCATATATGATCTTCACTAGTGTAAAAAAATTCATACTTTAAGTGTTAAATTGACACTACTTATTTTACTGTGTACTAAGGCTCCGTTTTCACTAGAGTTTTAGATTTAAAACTGCGTTTTAGCATGAAAACGATCCGCGTCCACACTAGCGTTTCACCCAGCGTTTCTGAACATATCTCAGTACACACTACTCCAGCAAAAACGTATATCATGTGACCATTAGTGCACTCTGTGCATGCGCGTTAAAGTATGAACAGGAAGCACGTGTCTTGCTCGGCATTCAAATAGGGGTTCCGTCACTTAAAACGCTAGTGATTAGCGAGTGCTCGAACAATAGCTTGCCTCTTGCGAATATATGCAGCTGTTGTAGTAAAAAAGGCAGAGTTTAACTGCACAATTGTGCCTACACACTTCCATTTCTGTGTTCATGTTGTTGTTTACAATGAAGGCTGGTCTGCCGTCTTCCTGTGGCATTATAGTCATGTGATAGGGGCTTGACGAATAAGGGAAGGTTACGCAATCACAAAAAGCCAAAAAATCTAAAAAAAGCCCCAATCAAGTAGCGAATCTCAACAGTCACGTCTCCGTTTTCAGATGTGTCCGTTTTCCCACATCCACACTGAGATGGAGCAGCAGCGTTTTAGAATGAAAATGGCCTCTCCAGCGTTTCCAAAACGCTCCGTTTTCGGGGCTCGAAAACTCCGGCGTAGTGTGGATGGATGGCGTAACCGTAGCAAAACTTATGCGTTTTAAAACGAAAACGCACTAGTGTAAACGGGGCCAAAAGCTGTCCCTGCTCTATAACAGACATGTATTATTAAAAAATTTACATATGGAGCACTCGCAGAAATAAGAGAGAGAGAAATAATAATGACTGATCTGTTCAATGAGCTGGATACATTTCTGATTAGCATGATTTTGTGTGTGTGTTATTATTATATATATATATATATATTATATATGTTATTATTATTTTGTTGTTTATGCCCCCCAAAAAACTTGAATCTAACAGGCAGAACAGCAAAACTAAGCTATAAGAGGAGCAAAGCAGTACTGTATATGCTCTGTGCTAAAACTAGTATAATCTAATTTGCGGGTCTTAACTGATTTGAGCTGGTTGAAAGATTCCATTTAAAACTAAATCCAAAATCCAATTAAAACTATCGGTAACACTTTATTTTGATGGTCCATTTGCATATTAGTAGACTGTCTGCTTAACATCTGTTGATACTGGCATTTAACAGACATTTAACTGACTATAAGAAACTCTGCAAGTACATGTCAACCCTAACCCCAACCCTAACCCCAACCTAACAGTCTACTTATAATCTAATGAGAATTAGTTAACATGTAATTTAATTCAACAAACGGACCATCAAGATAGAGTGTGACAAAACTATCCAACAGACCTGCACAAACTGGTTGTGAGACCAGCAAACAAGTATGCTGCCCTACATAGACAAAATGCAGTAACTACAACCTTCACACTTCACAAGTTTTTTCTTTTTACACCAGCCAGTCATGTTGTGGGTAGATCAGTGATTTCCTTCTTTGAAGCAGGACACAACTGAGCCAGTAGAGTAGACTTTGTCACATGCCAGAACAGATGTCACAATGCTCATTTTAGGCCAAACTCAGTTTTGACCAAGTGTGTAGTTACTGTGCTTTGCCTTTGGACGGCAGTATAGGCTTCTAGATATTTAGGCAATTTTAAACTGCCTTTGTTTTTAAACTGGTCTCTCATCCTGAGCACCCAAAAGCCTAATAAAACAGCAAAGAGCATAACAAAAGGAATAAACTGGCATGCTGGAAGAGGAGCAAACTGGTGCAGGCTCTCTGCTGAGACCAGTCTGAACCAGTAACCAGTGGTCTTCCAGCCTGACCAGTATGAAAACCCCCTAATTGCAAATTGATCCGCTGAACCAGCCTGGACACTACACCCCATCAATATGCAAGTCATGCCTAATACATTAAGCATGATAATATTTAGTTAACTCAAAAATAAAAATGATGTTATTACAATGTTGTTAAAACCCCCTGAGATATCTGTTCGTCTTCAGAATACAAATGATGATATTTTAGGTGAAATCTGAGAGCTTCCTCATCTTCTATATACAGCACTGGTCTCAACTCGATCAAAGTCCAGAGAGTTATTCAAAACCTCCTCAAAACAGCATCTTCAGTGGTTTCGTTGGAATATTATCAAGCTAAGAGGATACTTTTGTGCGCACATCAAACAAAAAATAATGTTTTTTTTCCTTCAGTGTCAGTATATTGCGCATGTTCAAGAGACCACTGTGCACTGATGTACATGTATATCACGAATGCCCATGTGTAACGTCCTCTGTCCTCTGTTTGAAAAAAAGCACAGCCTTATCCGGGATATACATCAGAGACACGACACAGGAGCAAAGCACTCTTGTGAACGTGCACCATATTAATACTGAAGAGAAGAAACTTAAATAAAATAATTATTAACATTTTATGTGCTCATTAAAGTATTTATCGTAGCTTTATAATATTCTGACTGAACCGCTCAAGGCAAATAGTCAGTTTTGAGGATATATTTCTTTTCCTGAACTCTGAAGGACTTGAGAAGCTTGCTGCATATGGAGGATCAGAGAGCTCTCAGGCTTCACCTAAAATATCTTAATTTGTGTTTTGAAGATTAACGAAGGTCTCGGGGGGTTGGAACAACACGAGGGCGAGCAATTAATAAGAACATTTTCATTTCTGAATGAAATAACACTTTAAGCCTAAAAAAATGTAACTTAAAAGGATAAATGTTGATTTTGGGAAATAACTAATCCAAATAAATAACGTTAAAATTTTAACACGTAATTAAAAATTAAATAAAAGATGAACAACAATATTAAAAGATCAAATATATTTAACAATATATAAACAATACTTAAAAAACAGTCGATTTTTCAGGCCAGAATGTGCTAAATCAAACCCATCTGGTTCAGTCTTATGGAGCATGACTACAGTGCTCAAAAGCTCCAAACAGTATTTTATTTATTTATTTATTTATCAGCATAACCCTCCATCAAGCCCCTGAAGCCATGCTAATGAGCAGCGCAGCGACTGAATATTTGAGAAGAGTGAAGGTGGAGATAAAAACAAGTTGGGAAGGCTGATTACTTGGTCGGGGGTGCCAGGCAGCTCTTACATTGCAGAGAGAGTGAGTCCTGTGGCGGGGCGAGTTGATGTCGCTCGGGGTGGACGAGCGGTCGCCGTCAGCAGCCGAAGCGTCCGAGATGATGGAGGGCTGACGCGAGTGACAGGGGCTGATCCTCAAAGCAGCTGCACAATACAAGACGGCTGTGAGAGTGGGCTAAAACAGTGGTGTCCCCCAGTATAGCCATTTTTACACTCAAAATTCTTAATGACAACTCCCCCACAACATTAGCAGACAGTGCTGATAAATGATTAAATGTGATTAATCACATATTTATGTGAGGTTTATGTTCTCATAATAATGTTGAGTATAGAGTATATATTTATTATGTATATATAAATACACACACATACATATATAAATATATAATATGTTTATTCCATGGTCTGTTGAAATTCTTGATTCTGATAGGCTGGAGGGTTTGGTATATTTCGTTGAAACACACAGGTAGTTCCAGTCAGTTTTGATCACAGTTCGAAATAAATGCGCTTCTCCCAAACATTTACAGTTACCATAGCGACTGGCATGTGCTGCGCATGAAACCAATGAGGGCTATTAATGGCGGATGGGAAATCTGCAACATTAGGAAAATACTCATCAACTATGCCACAAAATCAAGTTTTAAGAGTTTTTCAAGAGAGAATATAGTTATTTTAAAGTCAAATCGGCAGTTTATGTGTATGGATAGCGCGTCTTTAAAAATGTTGGGAGCTCCAACATTTGTCGAACGGCTCCCCCCAAGCGAAGCTTTATGTCGGCCAGAGAATCTCCAGTTCTATGCCGCTGGATCTAATCTCGTGCATCTCTGTTGTTAAAACGGGATATATAATTAATCTTTGGTGTATGTAACGGTCAGTCTTTTGACATTTGAACCTATTATTTTTTCCACAGGTGTATTTTTTGGCAGATCACAAAGTTTCATAATTAATCTATGAGCGTAAATAATGTAATATTACACTCATCCTGCCTGTTTGCCAGATTGCTTTTGTTTTAAATAAATAAAGCAGAATGTTCTCCGACCTGTCCTGATATGTGTATCTTTTCTTAAATTTCCCTACATATTTAACAGCAGAGATTTCTGAAATAGGCTCTGGCTGCTTTCTCTTCATAATACGTATTCCTAAAGCGTAATTGATATGGTTCTTTTTATAAGTATAATAATATTAATATTGTATGTTCATTATGAAATGTAAATCGTAGCTCAGCTTTCACAGTATTAATGTTAAGAGATGTACATATAGATCCTCCCTCATCCCCTCAGCACGCAGATGCTCTCTCTCTCTCTCTCTCTCTCTCTCTCTCTCTCTGTCTGCCTGTCAGTCTGTCACAGCTGATTCAGTGGAGGGACTAGAAAATCTAACATCTAAAAATTGACAAAAACTCGGACAAATATTGCGCTGCAATGAGCAAAACTATTTTAAACTTAGGCCTACCTTGGCAAATGACCATGGAATAAGCGGGATAATCAACGGCTTGCCGCGCGTTAAAGGATTTTAATGCACTTCGCGGAGGCAACCACACTCCGCTGCGCGTCGTATGGTCCTTTGCCTCCACGTCGTGCATTAAAATCCTTTAACGCACGGCAAGCCGTTCTTTATCCCTTACATATCTAACAAAATGATATATAAATACTAAAATACAGGTAAAAAAGTACTAGTATATGCATGCATGTGTGTGCATTTATTTATACAACATAAATTTTACCAAGCTACAAGAATACTTTTGTGCACACATAAAACAAAAATTAAAAGTAAGATATTCTAAAATACCAGATTATGAGCAGACAGTCCTAAAGGGACAGTTCACTCAAAAATAAAGGTAATCATTTTTGAGTTTCTTTGTTCTGTTGAAAACAAAAGAAGATATTTTGAAGAATGCTGGAAAAGCAGCTGCCATTGACATCCATAGTATTTTTTTCCTACTATGGATGTGAATGGCTGGCAGATGGTTTATTATTAACATTCTTCAGGATATCTTCTCTCGTGTTTAACAGATTAAACAAACTCAGAAAAGTTGAATGTAAAAGGTGTGGAAATTGTATTTGGCAAATGTTTCTTTGAATGATTTCTTTTATGAAAATCTAAATCCACTTTCTGACAATACGTGGTTCTTATAAAATGACAGATATGGATCGGCTTCCCCCATAATCACTGTACACAAAGCATTTTATTACGCAGCAGAAAAAGGTGTGCTTTAATTTCCTTTATATATACACATTCATATAACTAATTCATACTTCAATTCATATAATTCCTCCCAGCATTCACATTAAAACTTTATACAGTACTTGTAACAGTCAATCTACAGTAAATTCGACAACCGTTAATATTAAGACCATTTTTGAAAACCCATAATATTTTGTGACTCCTAGTAGTCTTGATGTAGGAAGTAGGTTGAGAACCACTAGTCAGAAAGGTGATTATGTGTGTATGGTGTTTTTGTGGGTCAGTACCTTGCCTGTCTGCGGGATGCGAGTGGTACAGGGTCTGTTGGCTCTGTCTGATGGCGGCAGTGAGAGGAAGGTCTGCCTGCATCACCCACTCCTGACTGCCGTTGACCACCGGCTCTGATGGCATCGCCAGAGAGTGACGCTTTGGCACGTCTTTAGTGAGAGTGGCCAGAGACTGCTTTGCCTGATACCAAAAAAACAGCAAAGATACACAAACAAAACATATTATAGATGTGAAAATAAGAAGATTTATACCATTGGGTGTAAAATTCTGAGAACTAAGTTGCTTTGATCAACAAATTACAAATAATTTTATTATTGTATAAGTTTCATTAAACATAGCAAGTGTGTCCTCCAGCCTCATAAAGTCACATGATCATTGTTACAAATTCTTAGAATTAAGTATTTTTAAGTAAAGAAGGAGAGGGTGGATACCACTGCTCGTCTTTTATAAATGTAAACATTGTTTTCTATGAGGGTATGCACACTGTGTGTAAAGATAGAGCATGATCTCTGTGCTATTTACTTAATTTGTTAATTTTGCAAGCACACGTTGTTATTTCAGTTAATCCACTGCAAAAAAGTTGTTTGGTAATTAAATCTTCAATCAATGCCTGACCAATTTCTTCTGCGTTCCCTCTGTTCACGTCAGTTTGACAGCTTCAGCCACAATACTCCTAATACTGTATTAATACTAATATTAATACCCCTAATACTGTTAGTCTGCTAATAATTAGGGCTGTGACGAGATCTCGGGCTACAAGATCTCGTGAGACTAAATCATGATGACATTTCTCGTAGAGGTGAAAAGTTGTCTCGTAAGTTGTGATGTTATGAGCGCAAGGGTGAATTTAGCACTGAAGGTAGGAGGGAGGATTGGATTTGAACCGCAAATCAAGTGCTTTGCACACACCTGGCAACCCAGGCTGTCTCAGTGTTGCATGTCACTCTTTTGCTTTGGTGGATTTGTTGTGACGTAACTGCTTTTGGACTCAGCAACCTTTGAACTCCAGTAAAAAAAGCAAAGGCTGCTACAAATGCAGCCACACATACCGGTTTGCGGTATCAAATTCCATTAAAACAGCTCTCTCCTATTAGTCCATACACGCATCAGAGTTTGTCGAGTTAGTTAGTTTATAGCAAAATTATTTGCAGTGTTTGCATGTTCTTTATGGCATTATTCATTAAAATCGAAGTAAAATGACATTCATTGCAAGTTGATCTTAAAAAAAGCACATAAATAGTTTTGCATTTTGTGATCATTTCAATTGAATAAAAGACTATTTTTCATTTATATATTTCATCACTGAGGATTCCAAAAAAGTATAAAAATCTCATCTTGTCTCATTTACATGAATCCAGTCTCATGTCTCATTTCGTGGAGTAAGTGTCTCGTCACACCCCAAGTAAAGCCGACTTTCCAGCCTGATCTCACGAGAAAACGTAAGTATTTTATGTTTTGGCAGTTTAGTGGCTAATTTGTATGCATTCGTACGAGTTCAGTCGTACGAAAATGTACGATTTAAAAAAGGAGGCGTGGCACCCAACCCCACCCCTAAACACAACTGTCATTGGTTGATGAGCAAATCGTACTGAATTGTACGAATTACATCGTACAAATTCATACGAATTAGCCACTAAATAAAAAGTTACGAATTGCCGTGAGATAGCGTTAGCCTTTCCACTGCACACGACATTTGGACACGACTGTCGGAATACGCCCCCTTTTGGCAGTCGCACAGTATTTTCAGTCTTGTCGCACATCATGGGGGAGACGCTGATTCTCGCAGTGTCCGAAATAAAGGAGCGCAAGAGCCTTTATTCTCCGTGTGTTTACCATGGTTGAATGAATGAATGAATAAATGAATACTGAAACTCATAGGCCGCTAAAAATTTTGGAGGAAATGTAGAGACAACATAATAATCATATTTTTATTACTCATTTATGAATATAAATGTTTTTTTTTTTTTTTTTAATATAGACTTTTTCTAATAAAAAAAAAATCTCCTATTTCTCATCTCACGCGCACGGACCTGCTTGGACAACACTGAAATACATCACTTCCGGTCGGCCGGTCACATAAGGTCTAGTCGCAGGAGTTTAAATATTTCAACGGATCCGCAGCTCAAACCGTATCCAAATTTTCCACATACAGAGATGATCGGAACTCCACACAGCTCCCGGACTACTCTCTATTGGAAATGAATGACTTCTGGTCTGTCGCTTGTTGTTTGTCGTGTGCAGTGGAAGAGCGGCTTAATAATGCTCAAAAAGAAAGCCCCGCCCCTACTCAATATTCATTTTCAGCTGGAAGTACATCAACATACTGAAATAAAAATCAGCAACTTCTGATTCAAGAGGATTTTAAACACATTTAAATAAAAATAAATAAATATAAATAAAAAAATAATTTAAAAGTATAAATAATAGAAATTCCAAAGTGATAAACACAAATAAAGATAAATTAACCTAAAACTGCAATAAAACTGAAACTAAATAATAATGTCGAAATCAAGACTGATTTATTGATTTAATTTTCATTGCAATCGCATTATCTCAGGTTTAACCAAAAAAAGGTGGCATTAATAAATCCCTGCCCATTAATAAAGTTTACTTTTTACCCTGTATCTCAATATATAGTTGTACAAGTAACAAAAAAATCTAGACCCTCAGATTGCTATGGGGAAAACAGTGGATTTCACTATCTCAGTGGGAGTGAAATCATTAGTTCGCTTGAGATACTTTGTGTGCGTGCATGCGTTCATATGTGTGTGTGTGTCTGTGTGTGTAGTAATGGTGGGGCACACGGGTACAACAGATTAGGCAGATGAAGTGAGTAATGATGCCATTACTGCACTGTCGACAGCCATGTGCCTCTTCATGGGGAGTTTTGAGTGACTGCGTGTGTCCATACGCATATTTGCACATCCTAATGCCAATCCAGCAAAATGTAAAATTGCATAATGCGGATCAGCTGGAGTCCCATGATCCATCTGTGGATCTTAACTGATGAATGTTGACGCTGATATTTCTGCAGTCCAAGCCACTGAGATGACATCTGAGAGTCTCCAATCATAAGTCATGTGGAGAATGGGTTAATAAGGACATATTATACACCATTTTACAAGATGTGGTGTTCCCAGAATGTGTGTGCAATTTCATCTCAAGATAACCCACAGATCATTAATTATAGCTGGTCAAGTTTGTCTTCATCTGGGTCCGAGCAAAAACTGGTTTTGAGTGTGAACTGTCACCTTATCCAGCATATGTTTTACCCAGCGGAAGCCCTTCCAGCTGAAACCCAGTGGTAAACACACATGCACTCTGGCCAATTCACCTGTACCACATGTCTTTGGATTGTGGGGGAAACCGGAGCACCCGGAGGAAACCCACACGAACACAGGTAGAACAGACAAACTCCACACAGAAATGCCAACTGGCCTTGCCCGGACTCAAACCAGTGACCTTCTTGCTGTGAGGCAACAGTGCTAACCACTGAGCCACTGTGTCACCCTATATAACAAATATATCTAACAAAATTATATATAAATATCAAAATACATGTAAAAGAATTATTTGATTTATTCTTAAACTCTCCAAATGCTAGGGGCCTAACCTCTTTATTTGTTAATGCCTTGAAAAACAAAACCATATTTGTCTTCTCTTCATTTGAAAGTCGCCTGGGAAGAAGACCTAGGGATTTTAATCTCTGAGACTGATTGGCATGAATGCCTTTTATCTGTTTATTCATGTTTTATAAATTCTAGACACAACCTTATTCAGTACAAAGTATTACACAGACTTCACTATTCTAAAACAAAGCTCAGTAAATTCTATCCCTCGGTTTCCCCCACACGCGACAAGTGTAAAGCTGCTGATGGTACCTTAGCACATCTTTTTTGGTCCTGTGTTAAAATTCTGATATTTTGGTCAGAAATATTTCAGTTCTTCGTTAAAGTTTACCACTGTGTTTTACTCCCCGACCCAATGATAGCAATTTTTGGCTGGTCAGGTTTTCTGGAGACTCTCAATCGAAATGTAGGGTTACCTGGTCAGTATGGCAGAATCATAGCTAAAAAAATAATTCTTTGCATCAGGAGGAAAAATGTTAGGCCTTTTTTTCTGAATGGCTTTTTGGACTCTACATTTGGAAAGAATTAGATATTCCACTTCTGGGAACTTTTTTTCTAAAACACCATAAAGACGAATAATGTTGTTTAATTTCTGAAGACTTGTAAGTTTCTTCTCTCTCTCTCTACATCCATTGCTGTGCCTTTTTGTAGATATTGTAAGCTGCGTCCCAAATGACACACTATGCACTTATGCACTATGTACTTATGCATTTACACACTCAAGAGCATAGTATATGTATGTAGTGTTGTCCCAAATGCAACACTAATGGCTTTTTTACTAAGCAGAAGTTCAAACCGTTTCCCTGATGACGTTTAATGGTTGCTAAATTAATGAAATAAATGACCAAAATACCAAATAATACCTGCCATGTGTAACTGCATTCTCCATCGAGGGGTGGTATAATCACTCCTGATGAGAATTTTGCTTTCACAGTCCAAAATAAATAAAGTTATCCAACATGTGCACCCGAAAGCTCCGCCCCTTCCATTACGTGCGCAAAGCTGCGGTCGTTGAGTGCGTGAAGTGTCCATCATTACACACTTCCTATTATCGGCTGAATGAGTGCACCATCCGGGTAATTAAAGTGCGCTTATTATTTTTAGAGTTTTTAGTGTGAACGCGCTACTTACACTATTTATACTACAAAATGGTGTAGAATAATGCATGAGTATGTGATTTGGGACGCAGCTTATGTCGTGTATGTCACCATTTTCCCTTGTTTCATGCTTTATTTTACATTTTGCACAGATTATAGTTTCATGTCGGGTTTGTCTGTCTATTCATTGTTTTTCTATGTCTGCAAAAACTACAATGAAAAAAAAATACATGTAAAAAAATATGTACGGTTTACAAAAAATCTTTTTGTGCACAGGGCTTAAGACTAAGTGTAAATCTGAAATTGAGTATTTGTAGAGGCTTTTCGTTATTTATGACGATGATAAAAAAAGAAATGGCTGTTTTTTTCCCATTAGGGTTTGTTTGTTTACACACACTGTGGGAACACATCTGCGTTCAAACATCTTATGAAAGTGAATTGTTCATCACATATCCTCTTTAAGCCTACTGTATATAGAAGGTGTGAGTGTTTGTGCGATGTGTGAATGTATGTGTGTGAGAGTGAGATGATCTGATGTAATCTCACCATAGTGAGCTCGGCCTCCAGCTCTTTGACTCTGTTCTCCTTCATGTCGATCTGTGAGCGCAAGACATGAGCCTGTTCTGTGGCCTCTTTGGTCTGCCGGCGCAGGTCCCATTTCTCTCGCTCCAGCATGTCCTTCTCTTTAGCCAGAGCCTTCACCGCGTCCTCGCTCTCCTGGTGAACAACACACAGTCACACACACTGCTTTACTTACAGGTCAGGATACTGCTGAATGGATTGTTTGTGGATCTGTAAACATGTTTGATATCAGTATTTGGCCTGGTTTCCGCCTAATATTACTATGCATTCAAACGTGTCTCTATTGAGCACTTTAGTTTGATTTTGCTTAGGTATTTTCCTCTTATCACTGTTGCAGAAGTGATCTCAGTGCAAATTATTATTAAATTAAATTAACAAAACCAGGTAAACAACTTTTGAGGAATTGAGAAAGCAAGCAAATGAAATGGATGTGCATGCTATCATGGCTACTATAATTTTGATCTTTCATGTATTTGGTTAAATACAGCGAAATATGAATACTTCTTTTACATTGCCTCGAATTCATATTTAGGTTAAAATTGGTCTCACTTTACAATCATGTTTGATTAACGTTACTGACATTAACAAAGAATAATCAATTCCTGTACAGCATTTATTAATCACAGTTCAACATGTACTAATGCATTATTAAAATACAAAATGTGCACTGTCAATTACAAAATCTAAGTTCATACTGTATATACGGTTAAAGTAAGAATTATTAGCCCCCCTTTGAATTTTCTTTTCTTTTTGAAATTTTTCCCAAATGATGTTTAACAGAGCAAGGAAATTTTCACAGTGTGTCTGATAATATTTTTTCTTCTGAAGAAAGTCTTACTTGTTTTATTTAGAATGAAAGCAGTTTTTAATTTTTTAAAGATCATTTTAAGGTCAAAATTATTAGCCTCTTTAAGATATTTTTTTCTGATAGTCTACAGAACAAACCATCGTTATACAATAACTTGCCTAATTACCCTAACTTGCCTAGGTAACCTAATTAACCTAGTTAAGCCTTTAAATGCAACTTTAAACTGTATAGAAGTGTCTTGAAAAATAGCTAGTAAATTATTATTTAACGTCATCATGGCAAAGATCAAGTAAATCAGTTATTAGACATAAGTTATTAAAACTATTATATTTAGAAATGTGTTAAAAAATCTTCTCTCTGTTAAACAGAAATTTGGGAAAAAAATAAACAGGGGGGCTAATAATTCAGAGGGGCTAATAATTCGGACTTCAACTGTATAATTACTTTAAACGTTTTTTATATATATAAAATTAGGGTAAAACTTTATTTTAGGTACCAATTCCCACTATTACCTGCATATTATAAAGATACTGGCTGTTTTTTAGTATTAATAAAATATAAATTTATCCCTAATCCTACCCAATACCAAAACCCAACTACTACCTTACTAACTATTAATAAGCAGCAAATTTGTAGTTTATTGGGGTGAAGCTTTCAGAACATTCTCCTTATTCAGCCGTTTGTTTTACTGATCCACATTCAGATAATCTTCTACGTAAAAAAGTAACAAAGAAAAAAAAGTTTTAGAAATAAAAGTAAATTCAATAAAAGTTGCATTCAGTAATTTGAGTAAAAATAACGTCAATGTAAAAATTCAAACCAACACAACAATATGAAAAAAATACTACAGTAATTTATGGCTAATACTACAGTGTTTTTGAACTAAAGTACTTGAATTATTCTGTTGTGGTATTTCTATTTAACTTCTTGACTATTTACTTCTGCTATTTGGAATGGCTGTTCTTCTCTAATGACAGTTTGATGGCTTCAGCCACAATAGTCTTAACCACGCCCCTCTTACCGTTAGTTTGCTATGAAGGAATGATTGTGCAAAATGAAAGCCCCGTGCCTATTCAATAGTCAGTTTCAGTTGGAAGTTCGTCCACATACTGAAATAGAACTCTCAACAACTTCCAGTTCACACTGAATATAATGTAGAATGTAGAATTGAAATTTTTGAAAGATCATGCATAAACTGCAGAATTTCTGAATTGAAGTGTGGTCACCTTTCTGTGCTGGTCATAGTTTCTGATGAAGTCTCGGAGCTGCTCTTCTCGGCTCTCCAGTGTGGTGTAAAGCTGCTTCAACTGATTCACCAGGTCTGCTTTTTCTGCCTTCAACCGCTTCCGGTCGCCCTTCATAGCTGCACACAAACACATAGTGACAGTCATAACTGCTGTCGAGCATATCCTCTCAGAGCATCTCCTACATAATAACACTCTTCATTTGGAATTTTCGGTGTGGCTGCAAGACAACCACAGGCTTTATGTCCTTCAATGATACATGTCTGCGGTTTGTGACCCTGTCTGATAGATAAGAGCTGTGGATATACAAAGTAGTTTATGTACAGTGCAAATAGACTTGAACTCAATTACTATTATTTATTATTAATGGCACAAATAGAGATAAAGGGAAAAAATCCATTTAGTGAATTACATAATGATGCCTCATAATGATTTTATAACATAATAAAAAAAAAACCTGATGTCTGTAACGCTATAAATTATATATAGCATATTAGAAAACAAAAAGCAATACAAATACCAACCCAATTCAATGAAAATCAACAAAATAATAATAATAAAAACAATAATAAAACCAAAAAGTTAATATAATTTGTAGTTTTGAGATGTTTAATGACAATTTAAAAAAAATATTTATAATAAAATACGACAATTTTTGATCATATTTTACAGTAAATTTATGCTAGTTAATTTACATTGATTAAGAATCCAAGAAGGCGCCGACGACAATGGCCGCCTCCGTGTCGTGCTCCGAGTAGTTTTTGCGTTTTTGTTAGTTTGTCCTGTTTTGAGTCACATTCCTGTATATATTTATTATCTGTTTTTTGTCCTGTCTCTGTAATTCTGTTGCACTGTAGAAGCTCTGTCACGAAAACAAATTCCTCGTATATGTGAACATACCTGGCAATAAAGCTCTTTCTGATTCTGAATCTGAATAAACAATACTTTACAGCATTTATTAATCATAGTTCAACATTTACATTTAAGAACTAATAATAATAATTTACTTTATTTTCATTAACTAACATTAGCAAAGATTAATAAACACATCAATAAATGTATTATTCATTGTTTACGCAAATTAGTAAATACATTAACTAAGATTAACTAATGGAACCTAGCTTTAAAGTGTAAATATTAATGGTCCAAATATTTACATTACTTAGAAACGAAATGATGAATTTAAATTATGATAACTTGTATTTTTGAGAAAATAAAATAATTACTATCAAATGTATTTCTTTATTAAGATATATTTATAATAATAAAATATTTCAATTCATAATCAAACATCTTTTCTCATTTCTCAATTATTTCAATGAAAGAAATTGTGCCGTGTGCCACTCAAAACAGCCTCCAGGTGGCATCATGCTCCACTAAAAACATCCAACACAGGGAAAAAAGAGAGACATTTGTTTGGTTTGTTCTAAAATAATTAACAGTACACACAAATGCTTCTCAGTTTGATGGATTTAATCTGAGGTGTGAGGCGTGTCTTTTATTAGCATTTCATTTACAACTTAAAGTGTGCCATCTTGTTACTTGTAAAAAGTAAATCATTTATTTTACTGGAGGCAACTGTCTCTTTCCCCCTCCAACAGTCAAACTCGTTTTTCCACTTATCATTTCATATGAAAGAGGCTGACGTTCACAAGCGGTTGATTTTCTCTGCCCAGTTTTCTCAAAAGAGGGCCAAAAAAAAAGCTAAATCCGGTTTAGTTTTGCTCTAGTTCCTGTTTGGATTCTACAGGTGTTACATTACACACTAAATGACTGAGTGTCAAGTAACACGGTTGACCCGCTGTAAAGTCTGCCACAACTTTGAGTGTTCGGTGTAGATCTCTGAAAGTGTGTGAGGATTTAGCTGACATTTTCAAGACATTTCTGTTTGTTTCTTTGCTCAACCGTGTCAAAACTGAAACATGTACAGACTAAAATGTGATGTCATGTTTTGCTGTAGATACTGACAAGCTGCTGTTCGTTCAGTGTAGCTTTAGCCTCAAGATACAAAAGAATTAACAGAATTATTTTGATTGACTGAACTGTCTAAAGAACAAGCCACATTTGTTAAATGTAAGAATGGAATTACACTCATCGGCCACTTTATTAGGTACTACTTACTAGTACCGGGTTGGACCCCCTTTTTTCGTCAGAACTGCCTCTTAAACCTTCATGGCATAGATTTAACAAGGTACTGGAAATATTCCTCAGAGATTTTGGTCCATATTGACATGATAGTATCACGCAGTTTGTCGACTGCACATTCGTGATGCGAATCTCCCGTTCCACCACATCCCAAAGATGCTCTATTGGATTGAGATCTGGTGACTGTGGAGTCCATTTGAGTACAGTGAACTCATTGTCATGTTCAAGAAACCAGTCTGAGATGATTCACACTTTAAGACATGGTGCGTTACCCTGCTGGAAATAGCCATCAGAAGATGGGTACACTGTGGTCATAAAGGGATGGACATGGTCAGCAACAACACTCAGGTAGGCTGTGGCATTGACATGAGCTCAATTGAAACTAATGGGCCCAAAAAGTGCCAAGGAAATATCCCCCACATCAATAAACGACCACCACCAGCCTGAAACGTTGATTAAAGTAGGATGGATCCATGCTTTCAAGTTGTTGACGCCAAATTCTGACCCTACCATCTGAATGTCGCAGTAGAAGTTGAGACTCATCAGACCAGGTAATGTTTTTCCAATCTTCTATTGTAGCCTCAGTTTCCTGTTCTTAGCTGGCACTAGTAGCACCCGGTGTGGTCTTCTGCTGCTGTAGCCCATCCGCCACAAGGTTCATCGTGTTGTGTGTTCAGAGATGCTCTTCTTCATATCTCGGTTGAAACAAGTGGTTATTTGAGTTACTGTAGTCTTTCTATCAACTAGAACCAGTCTGGCCATTCTCCTTCGACCTCTGGCATCAACAAGGCATTTGTGCCCACAGACCTGCCGCTCACTGGATATTTTCTTTTTTTCAAACCATTCTCCTAGAGATGGTTGTGCGTAAAAATCCTAGTAGATTACCAGTTTCTGAAATACTCAGACCAGCCCGTCTGGCACCAACAAATATGCCACGGTCATTTAAATTCTTCCCCATTCTGATGCTTAGTTTGAACTGCAGCAGATCGTCTTGACCATGTCTACATGCCTAAATGCATTGACTTGCTTTCATGTGATTGGCTGATTAGAAATTTGCATTAAAGAGCAGTTGGCCAGGTGTACCTAATAAAGTGGCCGGTGAGTGTATACGTATAAACAGTTCACACACAATCAAACATAAATTAACAAGTTATATAGAATATATAGATTAAATATTATACTAAACTGTTGTAAAATATTTCGTATTCCTGTGATTCAAAGCCGACTTTTCAGCATTATTACTAATAAATGAATATACTTTTTTTTTAAATCTTAATTGACACTTTATGTCAGCTCCTGCTAAACCACATTTACAAAATCGTCCTCTTCCTTTTTTCTGAGTCCAGCTCACACTTCAATAAAGCATTGATCAGACGCTCTTTTGAATTAATGACGCTATGTATCAACATGTTACTCCACACGTCAGCACTTATGTCCTGTTTAAACAACTCTTTCTCAACTAAACTAAAAAAACTAAACACCCCAGATAACACAGAGCACACACACGCACACACGCACACACACACACACACACACACACACAGCAGTGACAGGTGGGAAAGGTATGTGTTACGCTCTCCACTGAAACACTCGCCTCACACATACTTGAAAGTTTTCTTCTGGTGATATTTCTTTCATCTCTACGCTGTCTTTCATCCTCTTGACTAACAACATCAGTATTAAGAGGCGGTGGTAAAATGCTTTATATCAAAAACCACTAAACTGTTTATTTATACGATCTACTTATAACGGTTTGGAATAAATGTACTTTTTTTACTTTTTTTCTACATGTTTTTAAAAGAAATACTTGGCATTAGGGGCCATTTACAGACAAGGTTTTCAGCCAAAAATGAGAAACTTTAAGTCTTTTGCCTGTTCATTTACACAACAACAGGGTTTTGGGGACTGAAAATGCATATAATTGAAAACTTTTTGTTTCTGAAATGCTGGCCTTATAACGTCTGTGTAAACACCTGAAACAAGAATCTGTAAATACGATGACATCGCGCACATGAGTACGTGTTATGGGTTTGTCGATTAAAGTTTGTTCAATTCAATTCAATTCATGTTTATTTCTGTAGCCCTTTTACAATGTAGATTGTGTCAAAGCCGCTTAACATAAAAGTTCTAGTAAACTGAAACTGTGTCAGTCCAGTTTTCAGAGTTGAAGTTCAGGTTAGTTTATTTCAGTGTGGTTTAAATTTCACTGCTGACAGTCCAAACACTGAAGAGCAAATCCATCGATGCACAGCAGTTTGAGCACTGTAAAAAGCGATTAGCAGGCCCACACGGAATCTGCGCGCGCAGAATTCCACAGATTTCCGCAGATTTTTAGCTCATCACTGATTCTGTTTATTTACTGCTGTAAATGTGTGTAAATTTATATTTATTCAGTTTTCTAATTAATTTCTGTAATAATATTGACTAACATGAAAATATTCATATGATTTATTTACAATACAGTTTGTAAAGTACTATTTTCTGTCTTTTAGTAAAGATTTTATATGAGAAACTTACTTTGTTTACCAAATACAGTGGGTCTAATTAAATTTGCATTGTAAACATCAAATAAAAGTTAAAAAGGTATTACTTTTTATTTCATATAGTAAGGTTTTAGTTATGATTCTCCCAAAATCATTCCGCATAAATCCTCAGATTTTTTACAAAATACTCCACAGAAATAGCAAAAAATGTCTGCAGATTCCGTCTGGTCCTAGCGATTAGTAACTTTACTTTAAAAAAGTGAGTAAACACATTGTCTTAAAAGCAACAAGTTTATTTTGCTTATAAAAGTCAGTAAACCCATTGATTTAACTTTGATAATTACCTGTATAGTTTGTTAGCTTGATGATTACAAGGCAACTGGTTTACTGTCTTTTTAAGTAAAGTCAACTAATCGCTGTTTACAGTGTGTGAAATCAAAATTTATAAAGCACACATTGTTATTCTTTAGGTGAAAACACAGTATATTCAATAAAAGTTAATCCACTGATTTTTGTTTTGGTCATCTTTAAATTCTGACCAGGTGCTCTTGAATTTGGAGTGGCGGGTCTTCTCTGTTGACGTCAGTTTGACAGCTTCAGCCACAATTTTCTTAACCACGCTCCTCCTACTGTTAGTCTGCTATGAGGGAATGATGATGCAAAAAGAAATCCCCGTCGCATAACTCAATATTCAGTTTCAATTTGAAATACATCAACATAATGGAATAAAAGTCTCAGCAACTTTTGCTTCACGCAGATTTAAAGACAAGCATGAACACAAATGCAGTAAGTGGAAGTGTTGTTGTTTTAAAGTGTTTACTAATGCTTTATCGGCAATGTTTGGATTTACTTCACATTATGACCAACAGCAGAAACCTATATTAAGCAACACATGGCAAATTCTACATAAACACCAGTCCGCAGATATGTCATCACTTTACCATTGGCCTTATTCTTTCACGTACGAGTGGGCGCAGCCATTCGTAACTTATTGGCTTGAGACTTCTGATCTCGTCCACTACTGTTGATTTTTAGCTGTAAAAACAGCTTGTTATGCTGCTTGATGTTGTAAACTTGTATTTCATTATTATATATTGTCATAAACAGACTAGACTGCAGCTCTGCACAAGACGTTTGGCCATAGGAGAAATGGTCGTGTCCAACTGAGCCTGGTTTCTCTTGAGGTTTTTTAATTCTTCACTTTTGCCAATTGGTGAAGTTTTTTCCACGCCACTGTCGCCACTGGCTTGCGTGGTTCGGGACTTGTAGAGCTGCGCATCGATGGATTTGCTCTTAAGTGTTTGGACTCTCATTCAAGAGTTCACACTTAGCTGATGATTGGTTAATAAAGCTAGTTTGGCATGCTGTCCCGGGAGAGAGCCCTGAGCTCATATGATCCTCGAGCCCGGGGCTCCCTCCCGTTTGCAGGGCAAGAAGGGAGTTTGAGCTCAGGTAGATCTCGAGAACCCCCAGCCCTCCTGCTGCTTATAAATTGCTATGAGGGTATGCTGCTGGTGGATTTTGGGTATGGTGCTTATTTGTTTAAGTCAGTTTACTTATGTCTCATGTTTTGGACTGTGGGAGGAAACCGGAGGACCCAGGGAAAACCCACACGAGCACAGGGAGAACATGAACTCTGCACAGAAATGTCAACTGGCTGGGTAGAGGCCCAAACCAGAGGCATTCTTGTTGTGAGGCAACAGTGCTAGCCACTGGGCCGCCGTGCTGCCCTATAGAGGAAAAGGGAGAAGATGAGGTGGAAGGGGGGATTCTTCAAGTCGAAGATGACTAAGGTAAGATGCTTTGGTTATTTATACTATGTTGGGAATCATCTGATTGGTGGATTGTGCATTAGCTTGACTCTGGGCCAGCCGTGTCAATCATAAGCACGCGCTCCTCTCGAAATTAGTTGATAACTAAACTTCATGTAGTGAATATTAAACCACACTGAACTGAACTGAACTCCAACACTGAAAACTGGACTGACACTGTTTCAATTTACTATAACCTTCTATCTGAAGCTGTTTTGACACAATCTACATTGTAAAAGCTCTATACAAATAAAGGTGAATTGAATTGAATAAACACGCTTGTTTGTAGACAAAGCAGTTTGACTGTTTATTGCTGTTTGTTATTCCTAGTCATTTTCCCCATATGCAAATTAATTGAAAGTCCTTAAACAATCTCAGAAAAGAACGCATAACAGATGCAGAATAAGATCAATAGATAAAGTTTACTAACTAATACTGTCCTGGCAAACCCAATAAAGCATTTTTGTGGATATTTTGCAGAAAGTTTTGAAAACGTAGCTGTGTATGCAAGGGAAAAATTTTCTGTTTTTGGCTACATCGTTGTAGTGTCATTTTTAAAAGCGTGACAATGAGAGACTTCTTTTAAAAACATTAGCAAACCTCAATTATTCCAAACCTTTACATATGAAAGCATCATTGTGTTACTGGCACCACTGACTCGGGCGAGCACTGTGACCCATCCCTATTACTGAAACAATGATTTTGGGTAAACTCAGGCAGTATTGATGCGTCTAGGGAGGCTGAAGCGCTTGAACAGCACACAAGAGGGATTTCTCCAGTAATCCTGCAATATTGGCTTTGTGATTGGGCTTCAGACCTTGTAAGGCCTCCTTGGCACGTTCCAGCTCCTGCTCCTTCTCCCCCAGCTGCACCTTGAGCTCAGCCGCGGAGAGCGTATCGGCCGAACAGCCGCCGTGAGAATCCTCCAGATCTTTACTCAACATGTCCTTCATCTGCCGCAGGAGATGCACCTCTTCCTGTAACTGCGCCACCTCTTCTCTCAGCAACACTGCACAAACACAGACAAAAAACAAAGCACTTAAGAACATGGAGCTCTCAGTTTAGATGCATCAGAACATTTATTCTGTCCGTTTGTCAACATCTCCAGTAAATGTTTAATTTAATGTAGAGTTTCTTTTGAAATAACTTGCTGCTTGTTTAAATTACTCCTTTAAAATGAGCAGAAACAACACAATTCTTAAGGGTTTTTTTAGGGACAACGTAATTGGTTTATGTTAAATACACTTAAATTTGTAAAAAAGTAAACTTAATCGATTTGTGTTGGGACAACAAGAAGGAATAGTGCGGAAGCCAACATGTGACTACTTTTACATGGACATCATTAATCAAATTATTTGCTTTAATCTGAATAAGACAATAATATGATTAAGGTGTTTACATGAGTTGCTTTTTGAATGTTGCTTTCATGATCCCGTTTTACATGTTATAACACATAATTCCATTCATTGCGTCACCACACGATCAACATTTCCTCCCCTTTATTTTTAATATGTCGACTTTAACTGCATTTCACTCATGCCCCCCGTGACAAACTGAGGTATTGGATACGAGTACAAATTAAGGACTGGTAGAAGAGTGTTGATTTAATGGAATTTTACGGTGTGTGTGTTTGTGGTCTTTTACTGACGTGATGGATGCAGAGAAAAGTGTCAAACAGCAGTGTGTGTGTGAAATATCCTGTCACAAAAGGTGGTGAAAAGACCTTCATGGTATTAGTTTGATTCGTGTTTACATGCGTGTACTGCATATCTATCTATCTATCTATCTATCTATCTATCTATCTATCTATCTAT